>JAQZBX010050698.1:0-19587 GCA_029593785.1 Cabassous unicinctus | reverse complement strand
ATTTTTTATTTTTTTTAAAGATTTATTTATTTATTTATCCCCCCCTTGCTGCTTGTGTTTTACGAATCCACTTTAAGTACAGTTATCAAGTTCAAGAAATTTAACATTTTTGATAAAGAGCTTACAGTCTGTATTCCAGTTTTTTCATATGTCCCATAATGTCCTTTTGGATATTTTCTCCTCCATTGTTAGCTCCAGTCAGGGATCATGTCTTGCCTTTAGTTGTCACTGTCTCTTTAATCTCTCTCTCTTTATATTAATTGTGGAAATATATATATATATATATCTCATGACCTTTCCCATTTCAACCTCATCTAAACATACAATTCAATGGGATTAATCATACAATATTGTGCTACTCTCATCATCAACTGTTACCAGAACTTTCCTATCACCCAAAACAGAAACCCTGCATCCCTTTGTATCAACTTCCCCTTTTCTCCTCCCTTCCTTCGTAATTTGTACTCTGCTTACTGTCTCCATGAATTTGTATATTCTATTTATATCATATATGTGGAATCATACAATATCTGACTTTTGTATCTGACTTATTTCACTCAACACGATGTCTTCAAGGTTCATCCATGTTGTCATGTGTATCAGAACTTCATTCCTTTTTAGGGTTGGATAATATTCCATTGTATGTATATACCACATTTTATTTATCCCTTCATCTCCTGATGGACCTGTGGGTTGTGTTCACCTTTTGGCTATTGTGAATAATGCTGCTATGACCATTAGTGTACAAATGTCTCAGTCCCTGCTTTCAGTACTTTTGGGTATATATCTGGAATTAGGATTGCCGGGTCATGTGGTGCTTCTATGTTTAACTTTTTGAGGAACCACCAAATGGTTTTTCACAGTGATTATACCATTTTACATTCCCACCAACAATGTACAAAGTAAGTTTCCCATTTCTCTGCATTCTCACTAGCACTGTTTACTTTTTCTTTCTTTCTTTTTTTTTTAATAGCCATTCTAGTGGGTATGAAGTGGTATCTCATTGTGGTTTTGATTTGCATTCTTCATAATGGCTAATGATATTGAGCATCTTTTCATGTGCTTATTGGCCATTTGTATATCTTAGGAGAAATGTCTATTCATGTCTTTGCCTAAGGGGTTCACTTTGTGGTGAATTCTTTAGAATCCCTTCTTATTTCTTTGTGTGCATATTTCCCCAGGATTTCCTTTGTGGTTATTATGAGACTTAAATTTAATATCCTAAATCTATAACAATCTTGTTTGGTTAGATACAAATTTAACTACAACAGTATATCTGCACTGCGTTCTTATACCCCTCTGTCCCCCGACCTGTATGTAGTTCTTGTTGCAAATTACATATTTATACATTACAAGTCCAAAATCATTGATTTATCATGACTTTATATGCGTTTGCATTTTAGATCCTGTGGGAAGTAAAAACTGTGGTTACAAACTGAAAAAATACAATAGTACTGGAATTTATATTTATCCATGTCATTTCCTTTACCAGATCTCCTTATTTCTTCATGTGTTTTAATCTATTGTCTATTGTCCTTTCCTTTCAACTTGTGGAAATCTCTTTCACCTCTGTTAGGAATCAAATTATGTCCCCCACAAAAAGCATGTTCTAGTCCCAAACCCTGGTCCTGGTCCATTTGCAAATAAGACCTTTGAAGATGTAATTAGCTAAGGTGTGCCTGAACTAAAGCACAGGCCTTCATCCAATATGGTTGATGCCCTTAAAAGCAAAGGAAATTGGACATGGAGCGAGAAACCATGGGAAACAACCGGAATCAGAAGTCAGTGGAACCCAGAGGAGAAAGAAGACATCTCCATTTGCATTGCCATGTGACAGAAAAGCCAAAAATTGCCAGCCAGCCAGACGATACTGACCTCACGAAGAACCAACACTTCTAGTCTCAAAACTATGAGCCAATAAATTCCCGTTGCTTAAGCCAACCCAGTGTATGTTATTTGTTTTAACAACTAGGAAACTAACATAACATCTCTTGTAGGGCTGGTCTAGTGATGATGAACTTCCTTAGCTTTTGTTTGTCTGGGAATGTCTTAATCGCTCCTGCATTTTTGAAAGATAGTTTTGCCAAATATAGAATTCTCGGGGGCTATTTTTTGCTCTCAGCACTTTAAATATGTCGTCCCACTGCCTTTTTGCCTCCATGGCTTCTCATGAGAAATTGGCACCTAGTCTTATTGAGGCTCCCTTGTATGTGACATGTTGCTGCTCTCTTGTGGCTTTCAGAATTCTCTCTTTATCTTTGATATTTGATGGTTTGATTATGATATATTTCAGTGTAGGTCTATTTGGGTTTATCCTGTTTAGAGTTGGTTGAGCATCTTGGTTGTGCATATTCATGCCTGTTGTTAAATTTGTAAAGTTTTCAGCGACTATTTCTATGAATAATCTTTCTTCCCCATTCTCTCTTTCTTTTGCTTCTGAGATTCCTGCAATGTGTATATGGATATGCTTTATGGTATCTCACAGGTCTCTGTTCACTTTTCTTCATTCTTTCTTCTTTCTGCTCCCCAGACTGAGGGATTTCAATGGTCTTTTCTTCAAGTTCACTGATTCTTTCTTCTGCCAGTTACAATTTGCTTGAGAATCCCTCCAGGGAATTTTAAATTTATGTTATGGTGATCTTCAGCTCTGTTCAGTTCTTTTTCATGATTTCTGCCTCTTTATTGACATTCTCTTTGTGTTCATCTATTGTTTTCCTGATTTTATTTACTTTTTTTGGTCCATGTTTTCCTTTGCTCTTTGAGCATATTTAGGATCATTTATTTAAAGTCTTTGTGTGGTATGTCCAAGTTCTGGTCTTCCTTGTTGATGGTTCCTAATTCTTCCATGTGCTCCTTTGCATGAGCTATCATTTTCTGTTTCTTTATGTTTTGTAATCTTTTATTGCAAATTTTGATATTTTTATGAGTTATTGCTAAAATTTAGACATTGAGGCATCTGTTCCATAAGCTTGTATCCAGCTAGTGTTATGACAGAGGTTTCCTTGAATGCCAAGAACTAAGGAAAAAATAAAGAAAAAATGTATAAACCACATTTCACAATATTTGCAGATTGGTCTGTGAGTGCTCTCCTTCAAAGCATAGCTGTCCTAACAATAAATTTAGAGAATAACCTGAAGCACAAGCATAGAGTCTCCCATTCTTTTCTGTGCATATGTCTTGTCCTGGACATGCATATAGCCTTGGGACTTCCCTCATTGACACAGATCCAAATGTCCCCCTTTTCCCTAGGAAACAGTATTTCATCATGGTCCTGAGCACTGTACTGTTGTCCCATAGTTAGCAAACCTTTCCCTTAGGCAACTATGATTTGACTTTGACTGTTCTCTTAGGGAGAACTCCATGAGCTGCATCCCCCACACAGGGCAAGTTCTGGGACAGTGTTTTAGTTTGCTAAAACTGCTGGGAGCATAATACCAGAAATCGGTTGTCTTTTATAATAGGAATTCATTAGTGTAAAAGCTTACAGTTTGGAGGCTGTGACAATGTCCAAATCAAGGCATCATTGGAGATTCTGTCTCACCAAGGTCAGCTGCTGGCAGATCTTGGACTCCTGCCATGTGATGAGGCAAAATGGTGGCTCTATGTCTGGGTATCTCCCTTGTCCTCCAGGCCGCTTTCTCTCTGAGCTCAGCTGTGGGTGACCAAGCACATGGAAGGGGTCTTCTCTTCAGCCTTGAGCTTCTCCGTGGGCCAAGCCTCTTGGGGGCCTTTTTCCGTGCCTCTGTGTTTCACTGATTCTAGCCTCCAGCCTCCCTCCTCCGACCTCTCTGTCTCAGCCTCTTGGGGCTTCTTTGTCTTTCTGTGACTGCAGACAATTCTAGAGTCCTTTTCCATGGCAGGGTAAAAATGGCAGCTGTCTTTCTCTATGTTTTACTGCTTTCAGTTCTCATTTTATATAAGACCCCCGCAAGAGGGTTAAGAGCTAACCTGAGTCACACCTCACTAATACAGTCTAGTCAAAGGTCCTAAAGCAATCTAATCAGATGTGATCTAATCAATGTCCCTTAACTGAATCTAATGCACTCAAACAGCTCACACCCACAGGAATGGATTAGTTCAAAGAGCATGATCTTTTCTGGGATTCACAAAAAAATTCAAACTGTTATACATGGCAAGATGGCAATGAGTGTCCTGGTTCAGTCTATTAGCACAGATGTACTGCTCCCAGTATATGAATATATACATGAGGGTTCCCCTGTTCCCTTCAGAACCAGGACCAGAGACCTGCACTGGGAGTGGGGGCCAGCTCTGCACTGGCTCAGTGCAGAGCTGGAGGAGGGGCCAGCCAGGATGCCACGTGATCCTACTATTTTTAAGTTGCCTTTTTCTTTTTTCAAAGCTTGCCCTATTATTGCAACTCTTTAACTGTTTTCTGGAGCTTTAAGAAAGATGGTTCTACCAGGTCTTGTTTGTTGCTTAAAACTTCTCTGGGGGAATGGAGCCCTTGAGTGGCTCACTCTGCCACCTTCATGACCAGATCTGAGAAGGGCTATTTTGAAGGCAGCACATTGTGCCCATGGCTGCCCTGTCGAGAGGCAGTCACATAGTTGGAGACTGTTCCCCTGCAAACTCTCCAAGATATGGGGGTTTGTATTGAGGGTCTTTGTGGCATCCATAGAAGGCTCCACCCACAGCTGCCCTAACTTAATTATTATTCCAATGGAATTCACTGATCCTGTAAATATTTTAGTTATTTTTTCTGTTTAAAACTTAAAGCTCATGGCAGTACAGCCTGTTCTCCTGTGGCCTTACGAAGACCTTGTTTGTTGTTCATAAATATTAAATTGGCTCAAACCCAACAGCTTGGCACTGTAGGCCCTCTGTGGGTTGTATCCAACGCCTTTGTCGGTCTAGTCTTCTCCTTCAATCACAGGCCCTCCTGCCCATGCACTGAACGTTAGGTCCTTTGCTTCTCTACCTAGACTTTTCCTCATGATCTTTCCTCTGGAATTTACTCACTTTTCATTTCTTCTTTAGGAAACCTCACATTCTTTCTTCTTGAAATTTTCCTCTGTCTCCTCTTCTGGAATAATTTCTCTTCTCTTCTGAGCTCTTCTAGTGTATATTTGTATATTCTTCCCAGTGTACTTTTTACATTCTCTTTTACCTTTTAAGTATTTATGCATGTATCTTATCCTCTTAATATTATGGTAACTCCCTGAGAGCAGGGGCAATGCCTTGTTCTTTTATGTATTTGCCATGCTGCCTAATTCAGTGGTAAACAAACAAAAAAATGGAGTCTCAGAAGATATTTATCTGGAAACAAATCAAGTGTCTATTGACAGATGAATGGCTAAACAAAATGTGGTATATACATACAGTGTAATACTATTCAGCCATAAAAAGGAATTAAGTTCTCATACATGATATAACATGGATGAACCTTAAAAACATTATATTGAGTGAAATTAGCCAGACCCAAAAGGACAAATATTGTACAATTCCATTTATATTAAATATCTAAAATAAGCAAACTCTTAGAGACAGAAAGTAGATTATGAGAAGATTATACGTTGCAATGCACTGGGGGAAAGAAGTATGGGGAGTTATTTCTTAATGGGTAAAGAGGTTCAGTTTTGGGTGATGAAAAAGTTTTAATAATGGAAGGTGGTGATGGCAGCACAATATTGTAAAAATAATTAATGCCGCTTAAAGTGGTTAAAATGGAAAATTTTATGTTCTATATGTGTTACCACAATTAAAAATTATATTTATTTAATTATGGAATTGGAAACTATGGATTTCAGTGACAGAAATGTTATGTGCTAGGTGTTCAGAAATCAGTTCTCTTTGATAAGCTGAAAAGCTTTTAAGCTGGGAAAACATTTGTAACATTTTCAGCATTCATACCAGGTTGAAATCTGCTTATTAAATATTAATGGAGCATAGTTTAGTGCTTAAGAGGAAGGATTCTGGAGTTAGATTTGAGTTGGAAACTTACCCTGCTGTTTTTTGCTATGCGACCTTCCACAAGATATTTAATTTTCTAGATTTTAATTTTTCATGTGTAAAGTAGTGATAACAATATGTATTTCAATAAATATAAAGGGTACCATTATTTTATATGTTACAAAGATTAAACAATGGTATAAGTCTTTCTTATATCTTAGAATTTTTGTTCTATACTTTTGAAATAGCTTTTAAGGTATAGTTAGTCTTTAAAAATATCACATATCACATTATAAAAAGGAAAATATAAGGAAAATGACTTGGTTATGGTTTTTCTAAAATGTTCAGAGACTGAGTCTTCTGTATTACATTGTGACTCAATGTTGCCAAATTCCATGGTTTTCCACACATTATTATCCTCTGTACCATTGAAACTATTGGTGATGCAACTTTATGTTTTCCAAGAAAGAGCTATTATTTTCTGTTAGTATTTTCTTCCGAGATGCTGTGGTGGTTTGAAGCTTTATGTACCCCAGAAAAACATGTTCTTAAATCTAAAAACATTCCTGTGGGTATAAACCCATTGTAAGTAGGACCTTTGGATGAGGTTATTTAAGTTAAGTTGTGGCCCACCTCAATTAGGGTGGGTTTTAATCCTATTACTGGGGGTCCTTTATAAGTGGAATGAATACAGAGAGAGGAAAAAACCACTGGGAGCATGAAGCTGAAGTCAATGAAACCCAGAAGAGAAGGGAGAGACCAGCAGATGCCCACATGTGCTTTGCCGTGTGATAGAGGTGCCGAGGATCATCAGCAGCTGGCCTTTGGGAAGAAAGCATCACCTTGATGATGCCTTGATTTGGGCATTTTCCCAGCCACAAAACTGTGAGTGAATAAATTTCCATTGTTTAAGCCAATCCATTTCATGGTATGTGCTTAAGCAACCTAGGAAACTAAGACAGCTGCTGACACCATTGTTCACAGTTTTATGCTGGCACTTTCCAGATCTTACAAGTTCATGTCAACAGAAAATGTTCAGGTAACAACCAGGACTCGGATGCTCCTTAAATGGTTTGTAGACTGAAACACCAGGGCATTGCAGGTTCAGCCAGGCCATTAGGAATAGCGTTATAACAACTGTATCCTGACTACCTCTGGCTGATAGTGATTGCAAGACACATCTTGGTTTCAGAGATTTTAAAATATAAGAAAAAAAACAGAAACAAAAACAAGTGGAGGTCAAAATGGCCAGCCGGCCTGATGTTACAGCATCGGGCCAGTGGCTGGCGGGTATTTGAAACTGGTATTACAATGCTTCAGGGTTCAGTGACCTGGGATTAACGCGAGATGATACAATAGCCAAAATGAAGATGTAAAAGAAGCCATAAGAAGGCTTCCTGAGAACCTTTGTAATGACAGCGTGTTTCACATTAAAAGAGCTCTAGACCTGACCATGAGGCAGCAGGTCTTGCCTAAAGAGCAGTGGACTGAATATGAGGAGGGTAAATTCTACCTTGAACCATATCTGAAAGAAGTTATTTGGGAAAGAAAAGAGAGAGAAGAATGGGCAAAGAAATACTCATATAATTGAAACCTTGTATGCAGGTGTCCTCAAAATATTTTTATGGAGTTGTTAAGACCATACAATTTAAGGCCTATTTGGGCTACAAATGTATTACTTTAAACAAATACCAATTTTGGAGTTTAATCATTACTGGAGTTTTTGAATTCTAAATCTTACAAAAATCGTAACTACTCATTTCACTTACCTGTTATAATTCTTTCCAAACTTCTAGCCTGTATTTAATTAGTGTTTCATTGCTGGGGCTCAGAGAGACCACTCTAATCAGTTCTCCTCACTGGCTGGGCAGCCTCAGTTTACTAAAGGTTATAACGTTGTACCCAGCAGAGGAGTCGCCTTTATTTTGCCTTCGGAGCTTAGCAAGATGCTTGGAGCCAGCCCCGTCAGGGCCTAACTTGCAGGCATGAAATGGATGAAGAAGCAAGTGCCAGTGCTTGGTTTCACCTGAAGTAAACAGAGCAGTCCAACAGACTGGCTTTCATCCTTCAGAAGTCTTCAGTAGAATGAAAAGAAGGAGAAACAGTACACTCTACAGTTTGCCAAGATTGGGAACCAGCCCTGAATCAGCTCTCTTCAACCACTGACCTCCAAAATATTTGATTTTGCATCCTACTGGTAAAATAAATCATGTACACAGCCCCAATATGGAGAGTTATAAGTCACAGGTATGTACTCCTGTGCTAATATTAGAAAACAAAAAGTAGACATTAGAAAAATAGATAAAAATACAAAGACAAATTGTATTTTCTCCCCATATGCTAGTGATTTGTCCACTCTCAAAACCATTGTTATAAAATATATTGTGAAGATTGAATATGAGTAATAGTTTAAAAACTTTAAGGTTATAGATTGATTACCTTGAATATATATTAGAACCATTCAGTAATGTCCTTCCCACCCCTAAATTCTGAAATGCTTTCTTTGGTGGAAGTGAAAGGTATTGAAGCACAGTGAGTAGGGAGGGAATTGTATGGAGCCCACAGCCTCCAAAGTGGTCCACAGCAAGATATTGCTATGTGAGGTGGGAAGATCTGATTAGGATCTTACCTTGAACAAAACAGATTGAAAAAAAAACAACAAATTTTAGGTTATATTTTAAATTCTTATGACAAGAATCAAAAGTTTGTATGTGTGTTTGGTATGTCTGTGTGTGTGTATAACCACCCCCTCAAAGATGAGATAGGATATTCCACATTGTTACGTTTGAGTTGCAACTTGGTCGTAAAATTTTTTGTGAAAATATTAGAAAACCTCCTAAATTCCTTAAATTCCTTCAGGGCCACAAAAACAAACAAAAAAAACACACCAGTGGGCATCTTAGAATTGACAGTAAGGGGTGTTGTGAGTTGAATTGTTTCCCCTCAGAATATTTTGAAGTCCCAGTCTCTGGTACCTGTGAATTTGAATTTATTTGGAAATAGAGTCTTTGCAGATGTTATCAAATTATGATAAGGTCACACTTGATTAGGGTGGGCCCTGAATCCAATATGACTGATTTTCTTATAAGAGGCACAAAGACACACAGACACAAGGCCATGTGAAGATGGGGGCAGAGATGAGAGTGATGCATCGAAAGGCCAAGGATTGGTGGCAACCACTAAAAGCTAAGAAAGCAGCGTGGAATAGAGTCTCCCCCAGAGCCTTCAGAGGGAGGGAGGCCCTAATGGCATCTTGATTTCAGACATTTGGCCTCCAGACCCTTAAGAGAATAGATTTCAATTATTTTTAGCCACCGTGTTTTTAGTAATTTGTTATGGCAACCATAGGAGACTAATACAGATTTTTGTACTGGTAAGTGGAGTGCTGCTGCAAAAAGAGGCTAAAAATCATAAATGGGGCCTTAGAATTGGGTAATGGGTAGAGGCTGGACAAATTTTGAGGCACATGATAGAAAAACCCTAGATTGCCTTGAAGAGCTCATATTTATATGAACATATAAAGACAATATGAACATTATAAATATAAACATTATAAATGTTATAATATGAACATTAAATATGAACATTAAAGACAACTCTGGCACAGGCTCAGAAAGAAGTGAGGAGACTTGTAGAGGAGACTTCTACCATCTTAGAGAATACCTGTATCCTCATGAAAAGAAGGTTGCTAAAAACGTGAAGGTTCAAGGTGCTTCTGCTGAGGTCTCAGATGGAAATGAAAAAAATGTTATTAGGCACTGGAGGAAAAGTGTCCTTTGTAATAAAGTGGTAAAGACTTGTCTGAATTGTGTTCTAGTGTTGGGAGGAAAATAGAATCTGTAATTGATAAACTTGGATATTTGGCTGGGGAGATTTCCAAGCAAAGTGGGAAAGATGCAGCCTGGTTTCTTCTTGCTGCTTATAGTAAAATGTTAGAGAAAAGAGTGAAATTGAGGAAGGAATGCTAAGAAAAAAGGACCCAACACTTGATGATTTGAAATATTCTCAGCCTATCCAGACAGTGTGCTCTGAAAACAGGGTCAAGGGTGTGGCTGGGCAAACTTTTGCCAGAGAGATTAGGTGTGTGACTCATGGATCGAATCAGTCATCGCAGCAGAAGCCAGGAATAGAGATGGAGTTATCCAGGAAGGATTTGTCTAGTAGTGAGGCTCCCTTCAAGAACCATGGGATATCAACAAGGTTTTTGAGAATTTTATACCAGCAGAAACACTGCCAACCTATACTGAAAGGGACAGAGATGGGATGCAATGAAGGAAGACTGACTCTTGATCAATAGATCAAAAGCCATGGATGCTGTTTTAGTTTCCTTGGCTGCTCAAGCAAATGCTATGCAATAGGGTGGCATAAATAATGGGAATTTATTAGTGCACAACTTTCAGGCTAAAAGAAAGTCCAAACCAAGGTGTTATCAAGGCAATGCTTTCTTCCTGAAGACTGGTATTCTGGGGCTGACTGCTGGTGATCCTTGGTTCTGGGATTTTCTGCCACATGGCAATACATATGGTGTCCTCTCCTGGACTCTCCCTTCTCTTCCAGTTTTTGTTGATTTCAGCATCTTGCTTCCTTTTGCTTTCTTTCTATTTGTCTGAATTTCATTCCACTTATAAAGGACTCCAGTAATAGGATTAAGAGCTATCCTGATTGAGGTGGACCACACCTTAACTGAAGTAGCCTCATCAAAAGGTCCTACTTAGAGTGAGTTCACACCCACAGGAATGGACTAAGCTTAAGAACATGTTTTACTGGGGTACAAACAGCTCCAAACCACCACAGATGCTGAGGCCAGAGCTGACGATGATGTGAGCCCAGAAGCTATGGCCAATGGGGCCTCTGTGGGTCTAGGAGCTAGGCCCAATAGGGCCATTGCTCTGGTGGGGGGGAAGGGAGGCCCACCAGCCTGGTGAGCCCAGAGGACAGAACATTGAGCCATAGAGGATCATTCTCAGTGCTTGAAACCTAATGTAATTTGCCCTGCTGGGCTTTGGACTTGCTTAGGACCTGTGTTCTTCGTTTTCCTTCCAATTTCTTTTTGTTTCAGGACTTTTTACCCTATGCCTATTCCACCATTATACTTTGGAAGCAGATAAACTTTTTTCTAGGTTTCAGGGGTCCACAGATGGAGAGGAATTTTGCCCCAGGATGGACTATATTCAGTGCCTTACCCATATCTGATTTAGATGATTTAGAAGATGAGATTTGGGAGAGTTGATTGCTGGAAGACTTTTGGGAATGGTGGGATGGGGTGAAGGTATATTGCGTGTAGGAAGGACATAAATTCTTGTGGGGCTGAAAGGTGGATTGCTGTGAGTTGAAATATGTCCCCCCAAGATATATGATGACGTCTAATGCCTGGTACCTGTAGACATGAACTTCTTGGTGGAAATAGGATCATTGCAGATTAAATCGCATTAAGGTGAGGTTTTGCTGAATAAGGGTGGGCCTTAACTCCAGTATGATTGGTGTCCTTATTAGAAAAGACACACAGGTACACAGGGAGAATGCTATGTAAAGATGGAGGCAGAGATTGGACTAATGTGTCTACAAGTCAAGGAATGCCAAGGATTGATGGCAACCAGTAGAAGCTAAGGCAGAACATGGAACAGATTCTCCCCAGAGCCTTTAGAGGGAGTATGGTCCTGACAGCACCTTCATTTCACTCTTCTAGCCTTCAGGACCACGAGAGAATAAAGCTCTGTTGCTTTAGCCACTGTGTTTGTGGCATTTGTATGGCAGCCCTAGGAAACTGAGACGTAATGTATAATCTATCTCCTTGGGTTGTGAGATTTAAAGGAGAGAAGGTTTGCAGCTACTATTACCATCATGGTTACAAGAAGCCCTTAGAAACGTAGTAGAACCCTCTCGAAACAGTAACTATTATTTATGGTATATTCATTAACATGATATTTTTATTTATTTGCTTTACTTTTCATATTCAGAATTTCCCCCAATTTTTAAAAATTGAGATATAATTTACATTCAATGAAATGAACAGATATTAAGTGTATAGGTCTATGAGTTTTGATACTTGTGTTATCAACAGTCCTATCAGGATACCTTGCACCGCTTCCCAGTTGTTATCCTCCCTTCCTCAGGCAACTACAGTTCTGATGTCTTTTACCATGTATTAGTTTTGCCTGTTGTAGAACTTACTATAAACTGAGTCGTGCTGTATGCATTTTTTCCTCTTTTTAAACTCAATATATTTTGAGATACTTTCATGTTGCTGTGTGCTTGAAAAATTTGTTCCTTTTTATTGCTGAGTCATAATCCATTTATACCATTGTTTAAACACCTTCTTATTGATGGTTATTTGGGTTGTTTCCAGGTTTCCAATTTTGGGCTATCATGAGTAAAACCACTATAAACATTCAAGAATAAGTATTTTTGATTATAGATTTTCACGTCTCTTACATAAATACGAAGTGGTACTGTTGGATCAAAGGGTAGGTGTATATTTAATTTTATAAGAAAGTGACAGAACATTTCCCAAAGTGATAATACTATTTTACACTCTCACAATATATGATAGTTGTGGTGCCTTCACATCCGTGCCAACATTAACATTTTCAGTCTAGCTAATTTGATCCATTTCAATGGTTTTGTAGTGAAATCTTGTGGTTTTAATTTGCATTTTCTTAATGACTACTGACCTTGAGCATCTTTTTATGTGCTTGTTGGCCACTTGTAAATCTTTTTTAATTTGCTTGCACATTTTTCAACGTGTTTATTTGTCTTTTAATTATCTAGTTGTAGGATTCAAGTCCTCTATCAGATATATGTATTGCAACTATTTTCCCCTTGTCTGTGGTGTGCCTGTTCATTTTGTTAATAAGTATCATCTGATGAGTAGAAGATTTTAATTTTGATGAATTTATCTATTTTGTTTATTTTATAGTTAATGTTTTCTGTGACCTATCTAAAAGGTGTTTGCCTATTCCAAAGTCAGAAAGATAGTCTCCTATATTTTCTTCTAGTAGCTTTATTCTAGCTTCTACCTTCACAGACAGATTAAAGATTTGTGATCCATCACAGATTAAAACTTGTTCATGGTTTGAGGTATGGATCAAAGTTAATTTTTCCCCCATATAGACAACCAGTTGTTCTAGCACTATTTGTTGAAAATACATTATATCCTTCATTGACTTGCTTTGGCACGTTGGTTAAAAATCAATTGAATGTATCAGTGTGCATCTACTTCTGGACTGTCTACTCTAGTCCCTTGATCTATTTATCTATCTACCTATGTGTCAGTGGAAAACTATCTTGATTTACTATAGCTTAAGCATTAGTCTTGAAATCAAGTCGTATGTGCCCTCCAACTTTGTTCTTTTTAAAGATTGATTTGTTTTATTTAGGCTTTTTACATTTTCATATAAATTTTAGGATAAGCTTGTCAATTTCTAGAAAAAAAAGCATTGTGAAATTCTGATTGAAATTGTGTCGAATCAATAGATCAATTTGTGGAAAATTCAAACTTAGCAATATTGAATATCCCAGTGTATATAGTATATATTTTCATTTCTTTAAGTCTTCTTTAATTCCTCTCAGCAGTTTGAAAAATAGTTTTCAGTATAGAGGTCTTGCACATATTTCTTTAAATTTGTATCTAGGTATTTTGAGTTTTTAAATATAAATGGTGTTTAAAAAATCATCTTCCAGTTGTTTGTTGCTATATTTAGAAATACAAGCAATATTTGCATATTGACCTTGTATCCTGCAACCTTGTGAAATTCAATGTGCCATGTATTTTCTCAGTGCTGTACAGAATTTCATGTTTATTCTTGAAGCCCATCTATAATGCAGGTGTCATTACAATGGTATTTTATAAGAGGTTAGGCCCAGATATGCTAATTTCCTTGCTCGAGGTCATACAATTTGAGTGACAGGGGGACTAGGATTTGAATTTAGGTCTAGTCTGACTCCAAGACCCAATCTCTTGCCACCTCTTTGATGTTTGGATAGTTGATAGAAGTCATATCTTGTGTCTTTCCTGGATTCTACCAGGAAGATTTGTGTCATCATGTTTCAGAAGGACATGCATTCATCAAAGAGACTCTAAAGCAGATATAATGAGAATAAGGTGATAAAGAAAGTAGTTATTTTTCCAGCTTGAGTGTGTTTCTTTGTTCCTCCATAGGAGGTTGTTAAAGAAGTTGTTTGCAACTGCAAAGCTCGGTCTCCTTTTATCCATTCTGTTAGTGAACATTAGCTGCTGCTGAAGTTTCCTTGTTTATGGGTGCTATAAAGCTTGTTTTCCCTCCTTTTCTCCCACAATGTGCTGTAGGAAACCATTTCTGCACAGCCAAGGACCTCACAGAGGAGATGAGGTCATTAACATCAGAGAGAGAAGGGCTGGAGGGGCTACTCAACAAGCTGCTGGTGCTGAGTTCCAGGAATGTAAAAAAATTGGAAAGTATTAAAGGAGATTACAACAGATTGAGAAGAGAACTGGAGCACGGGGAAACTGTCTATGGTGAGTAGTTCACTGTCGTTGCCTGATGGAATATTTATTCTATTTATTAGATCATGCGGCCAGGCAGGACATTCTCTGTTGCATGCGAATGTGGCTGTGAAGGGTACGGTGGAGCACATGACCCTTCTTGGAGGACATTTTTGGCAGGAGCCTTGGCAAATGGGGTGGAATTTCTTGTCAGCTTTTGTTTTGCTGTTCACATGTGACATCTCTTCCTTTTCTGTTTTATTTTTTTCCCCTCCTCTATCCGGGACTTGCCAATGATTATTTATAGCAGTCTCTCTCTTGGCACAGGTCTTGGCATTTTCTTTTATTTGACAGTTATCTTCCCTTTTTCCCCTCTTGGCTGTCTTCCGGCTTACACAATCACAGACTCACACAGGCTGACTCTGAGAAAACTGGGAAAAGACCATGAAGTGGCTTTTTGTGTGTAAGCTTTTCTGAGACCTTCTTGTCTTAGGAAATGATATAGAAGAGGCTACTGCTGCCTTGGCCAGAGTATCCTTCTGACGGAAGAGTTTAAGTACTCTTGTGTTCTTTTCCTGCTCCAGTTAGAGTGACTGAGGTCACCTTGAGGTTTGTACACTGAGGGATAATCTCAGAAGATGCTGGTTCAGTCCACACTGACACAGTGAAAATGAAAACATGGAAAGAACTTCTGATGATTCAGTTTCTGTTATGCAGGGTCAAACAATAAGACACAAATTCAGATTTAAAATCAATCAGTTGCTGAAACCTGTTTCTCCCCCAGTAAAATGAGAAGAATAATATCCATCTCATAGGCTGACTAAATGGTACAGATGGAGTGTGGTGAAGTGTAAAGATGCTGGAGTGTGTGTGTGTGTGTATGTCTATGAGTAAACATATATGTCTGTAAACTTAAATATATAAAAGACTATACTTTAAGAAGTTTACATATTTAAAAAGAAATATGAAAAAAAATAGGTATATTAGGTAGCCAGATTTGAAATGATAATTTTAGAAAATATTCCACAAATTGAAGTAAATGAGGGTTACTGTTTAAAACCAAATAAAGCAATATGAAATCAGCTAGAAGAAATTAGGTGTATTTCAAGATGAATATATTTTGCTTTAAAGGCTTGCCAGTTGTGTAAAGGGAGGTTTCTTCACAGAGTTATTTGAACCAAAGATAGTCTGTTCGGTTGCTATCACGTCTTCGTAATGAACACCCCTAAGTTCATTCAGAGCTTATTATCTTTTTTTTATTTTTTATTTTTTGCTTTTGCAGGCCAAGCCTTCTTTTTGTCAAATATGTAACTAGAGGCTGTAAATTTGAGTCTTAACATATAACTATAGTTGTGAGGAATCACAACACCCTCACGTCACAGTGTGATTTATCAAGTCATGTTAGGAATGAGCATCGCATATATTAAATGGATATTTGCTATTGGTTTTTAACGTATAACAATGAAATCTATTATCTTTCTCATATTATCTCCATGTTATTTTTGGCACAACATGGAGAACCTATCATATCTAATAATAAAGAAGATATGAATAAATTTGAACAAATTTATTCCAGCAATATTTTCATTGGAACAGTTGGGCTATTAAAAGCCACCATTATCTCTTAAAGAAACGGCAGTACGGTATTTTGAGAATCTCATCATTGTCACTTCACTAAGTATTTCCAAGATGATGAATAAATCATAAACAAACAGAATGAGAGATTGTTACCACGGATGATTCTAAATTGCAGAGAGCTCATTACTATTATGAAGGCTTTCTTTATGTTTTATCCTTGGATTTTGCTGGATCAGCTACCCTTTTCCCTATATCTTGATTTACATGTGCTTTAGGCTGAAGCAAATTTTTAACCAATCTGAGGTGACTTGGCTTTTAATTTGGTGTACCAAATTAATAATCTTGGATTGGTGGGAGCGTGGGAAACAAAGGAATAAAAAATGAAATTGTTAGTAAATTGAAGCTTTTGTCCATTGCAATGTAATAAAACTAGGTCAACGTCTACATTCTGCCATTTGTTGGGATTTGAAAGTTAAAAATTCAGAAGAAGCTCAAGTACAAAGATATAGCCTTACACATGTGTGTACCATGAGCTGACCCTTCTTACTCTAAGAAAAAATTTAAAAATATAAAACTACTTTATAAGTGAGCGATATGCATTTTTTAAAAAAAGATTTTGATTTCCAGCACTGGTTGCAAAATGCAGCATTACGGTAAATGGATAGTTCCATGATTGTCAGGGACACAGACTACTTCTGTCTAGTTCTTCTGTGCCCCTCAACACGTGCCATTCACTGACTGCGTGGTCCCGGTGGGTCAAGCAGCAGCATCCTACGTCTGCAGCCCAGCGCCCAGGGAGCCGGGAAGTGGAGGAAGAGCGCATGCTCACCAACCCTTGACGAGCTCTCGCGGGAGTCTGCGCTCCCCTCGCCTGCTTACAGTCCTTTGGACTTAGCCCTGTTTTACCATGGCCGCTAGTTGCAGGGGTTCTGGGAGATATTCTTATCCTGGGCAGTTGGTGTGCCGCTGAAATTCAAGTGCTTGGTTTCTGTAGAAGGGGAGATTGGCAGTGTTGGGGGACAATTAGCAGCCCCTTTCATGTAGGAAACTCTTGCTGATGTGAAATGTGTGTCTAGTAACTTACTAGAGATGAACTTGCTTTGCTGAATTCTACCTTGTGTCTCTGGCTAAAGGGTAAGTTCTTTGAGGTCAGGGCGCTGTGCCGTATGTTTCATTTGTGTTGCTGCAGTGATCAGCACGGTGTCTTTAAAAGAGGTACTATGCCATACATACGTGTTAGTTTAATAGGGCAGGATTTTAAATGGGAGCATTAATTGTTTCTTCCTTCCTTTTGGATGACAGACCCGGATCTTCGATCCCTTGCTTCTTTATTCATTTTCCAGTTTAATGAGAGCAGTGACAAGTTTGATAGTGTTTCGTGGAAGATGCTGTCTGAGTGGGATATTCAGATTGGGGTGTCAGCAGGCAGAACAATATGGTGACAGGAAAGGGCTGAAATACACAAAAGCTGAAATACACAAAAGTACTCCAGAAAGGGGAAAGGGAGGCAGAAGTCATCACCAAATCCATTGACTTTTGTCATAGTCACGCAGTCTCCAGGAAGAGGCAGGAAAGGCATGTGCTTTAACTCCTATCAGCTGCTCTTAAGGCTTCCGGAGACCACATTGGAATTCGGAGCAATTTTAAGTGCAGTGAAATAGAATGAAAAGCTACATCTAGTTTTCAACTCCCAAATACATATGGAAATTAACTATAAGCCTTTAATTATTGTGGACTGCAATATAATTTTTTAAAGGGAGTGTGGGATGAAAAAAAAAATCCATAACTTTTTTTTTTTTTTCACAGTTGGCCACATCTGCTTTTCAGGAAAAAAGGCAACCCTGAGATTTACATAACTTTTTCCATCCCTTGTGTATAAATTGGTAATCTGTATTGTACTTTATTAATATTGTTGATTTCGCACTGTAACTCAGATATAAAGGAAGCAGACATCAAGGGGAGAGATTTAATCACAGAATAATCAGGGCTAGAATTTTAAATAGGACATCATTAGCATGTTAATGAATTTTCCCACTTCATGCCAGCTGCCTGAGTAGAAAAGATACTGCAGATGTAGCGCAAAAATCTGGCTAGGTCTGTGGTTCAGTGAGCTGTCAGGATTTCGTGTGGAGGATCCTTAAAATATGTAAGAGGATTCAAAATAGGAATATCAAATGGCGGAATTTGATTTTGCTGGAAATAATGACCAACTGGTGTTCAGCTTAAATTTATTTGCCATTTCATGCATAAGGGTGGAAGTGGAAGACGGGTCAATTTAAGGGAAAAGGAAGTGGAGTCATCTTTCAAATTACGGTTTGGGGTTAGTGCCTTCTGTTTTAGCTTATATGTCCACACTGACACAATCCTGCCCTTATTTTGGGGCTGCGTCATAATACTGATCTCGGAATAGCTGATAAAAAGAAGTATGACGTACTTCAGCAAGATTTTAGATTCCTTAACTCTGAAGTCCATAGATGTGGTTTCTTTCAGGAATTCACCTCACTCCTATTAAGAAAAGTCACTCATTTAGAGATCCTGCGAATTACAAGTTCTGCACATAGAGGAAGTAATTCTCTTTCCGCACTTGTCAGGTATATTTAGAAGAAACTTTCAAGAAAAATTGGAACAAAAGAATAAAATCTGGCCTTTTTCTGGGGGTGGGGGGGAGTAAATAAAGAACTGGAAAAATTCATATGATAAATATATAAACAATAAAATTAACAAAAAAATTAAAAAAAATTGAGACAGAAAAAATGCAAATAATAAGTGTTCATTTAATGATTTTGGTTGAGAATCTGATGTGATGATGAGCTTCCTAGAAGCCAGAGCAAAAAAGAGAGTTGAAGTATCATTTGTCTTCTTCGAAAGCAACTTTAAAAGCACGAAGTATTCAGGTAGTACAAAGCCATGTTAAATTCTTAAGAGCGTAATGGAAAGTCCTCAGATAAATCTATAAACAGATTTATAACAAATGCTAAAGTGCTGTCTTTGGACTCTTGCCAACCACTGTTGTGGGAGGAGGGGGCAAGTAGGAGAAGCCTTTAAAGCAGCTGTCCCTGGATAGATTATGAATCTTCTGAAATTTAAAATATGTAAATATGTACACTGTGTACAGGAAAAGATCCAAATTTTCAATACTTGAAGTGGTCTTTCTAAGATCCCCCAAATTTTAAGAAACATTAAAGTATAGCATCCTGAAGGTGAATTAGCAAGGACTTGAGCTAATGAAGTTCTGATATGTAATCTTCCAGTGACCTGGCACAATTTGAAGGTGAGACTCAGAACCTAAAAGAGTGGCTAGAGAGCATATTCTTTAGACTCACCTAAATGCCACTTCTCTGAACTATGCTTAAGACATACGAAGCAGACATTTTACATCTCTTTGGGCCAGGAATGGTGATGACACTCTTGATAATTGAAGACCAAGCTGCCTATCTGGGAACCAGATGTGCAGTGTTCTATATTTAGATTAATTTGTATTGTTATATGAACAATGTCTTATTTGCCTATATTGTTAATATCATATTTGTATCTGCCTTTTCATATTGGAAATCTTTGTTCATTTAGAGGAAAAAATATATCTAATATGAGCTTATGGAGATAAATTTCTTTTTTAAATTTTCAAAATCTTTTTTTTC
>JAQZBX010050697.1:0-13207 GCA_029593785.1 Cabassous unicinctus | reverse complement strand
GTGGCCTCTATCCATGACTTCTTCCTATCCATGAGTCCCTCTCCAAGAGCATACCTTGTTCATCATGCCCTT
This sequence comes from Cabassous unicinctus, assembly GCA_029593785.1. Taxonomy (NCBI): domain Eukaryota; kingdom Metazoa; phylum Chordata; class Mammalia; order Cingulata; family Chlamyphoridae; genus Cabassous; species Cabassous unicinctus. The sequence goes on along the minus strand of JAQZBX010050697.1, from coordinate 13,135 downwards.
AACTTATGGAGAGGTAAAGGTTATTGCAACACGGACTCTTGATTCTTACCTTAGAGCCTCTCCAGGCTCAGCTTTGATTTGATGACTTCTATGACTGTCCTGTGACCTTGGAGCAGAGGGGTGACATGGGGTGTGAAGTGTGGGGGTTACAGAGTCTAGGACTCTTCTCAAGGGTACATATGAACATTTGACTTTCAGTCTTCCCCTCAGTCTTTCCTTTCTCATCTTCCATTCTTGAAATTTCTATCAGAAGATAGTGGAGGACCTCAACTTAGATCCAGTAATATCCTTCCACTTCTTATGTATATATCATGCAATTTTATATCATTTATACTTTAAGTTTCCAACATTAGAAGCTCAGAGACAGTATTGACCACATAACATTGGCTTTAAAAAGTTTTATATTGAAAAACTTTAAAACTTACAGGAAAGTTACAAAAATAATACAAACCCCATACAGAGAACTCCAACAACCACTTACCCTGCCTTATTTCCTGACCTCCCTCTGTTAACATTTTGTCAGATTTGCCTTTTATCATTCTATCTATCCATCTGTCTCTCAGTCCATCTAGCCATCTGTCTATCTGACAATCCATTTACTGAACACTTGAGTGTAGGTTGTATACATGATGCTCCTTGAATGCTTAGTACTTTAGTACTTTAGCATTTCTTGTAGAGCTGTGTATTAGTCAGCCAAAGGGGTGCTGATGCAAAGTACCAGAAATCTGTTGGCTTTGATAAAGGGTATTTATTTGGGGTAAATGCTTACAGTTACAAGGCCCTAAAGAGTTCAACTCAAGGTACCAAAAGCAGTACTTTCTCACCCAAAGTCAGTTGCCATTGTGGAAGGAAGATGGGTGATATCTGCAAGGGTTCAGCCTTCCCCTTTCTTCTCAAGGCTCGGTGGGCCCAGCTTCTTCTGATCTCAGCTGTAGGATGGCATAGGGCTTAGCTGCTCTGTTCTCTTCAGCTGCAAACTAACAGGCGAATGACTCATCTCTCTTCCCAGGGCCACAGGATCACTCTCTCCTCTTCCATGTTTATGGAGTTCTCTTTCTCTGGCATTTGTGGAGCTCTCTCTTCCCGTGTATCTTCTTCTGTGTGTCTCCTTGATTGAGTGTCCATTTATATAGCCCACAAAGGGGGTGGGGACTCAAACTGAGTTGCACTAATGACGTGGTCAAATAAAAGCCCTAATTTTAACAATTTAATCAAAGGCATCTCAGCTGAATCTAATACAATCAAAGGGTATCATGCGCAGAGGAACAGATCAGCTTACAAACATAATCGAATATATTTTTTGGAATTCATAAATAATATCAAATTGCTACAAGCTGATCTAGTAGTGATGAAGTATCTCAGCTTTTGTTTATCTGGGAATGTCTACTCTCTCTCCTCATTTTTGAAAGATAGTTTATCCAGATACAGAATTCTTGGTTGGCAATTTTTTGGCTCTCAGCACTTTATTTCATCTCACTGCCTTCTTGCCTCCATGGTTTCTGATGAGAAATTGGCACTCTCTTACTCAGGCTACCTTGTATGTGACATGATGTTTCTCTTAGAGTATTCAACAATTTGGTTACAATATGTCTTGATGTGAGTCTGTGTGTGTTTATCCTGTTTGGCGATGGCTGAGGATCTTGGATGTGTGTATTAATGTCTTTCATTAAATTTAGCATGTTTTTAGCCATCATTTATCTCTTTCTGCTTCCTTCTCTCTTTCTTCTCTATCTGGGACTCCAAAATTATGTATATTGTTATGCTTTTAGGTATCCCACAGATTCTTCAAGCTATGTTCACTTTTCTTCATTCTTCTTTCTGTTCCTCACACTGGATTATTTCAATTGTCTTGTCTTCAAGTTTACTCTTTCTTTCTTCTGTCACCTCCAATCTGCTTTTGAACCCTTCCAGGAAAAGTTTTCTCTCTGTTAAAGTGGTCTTCAGCTCTGTTTGATTCATTTTCACAATTTTTATCTCTCTAATATTCTCTTTGTGCTCATGTATCATTTTCCTGGTTTCCTTTAGTTCTTTGTATTTTTCTTTAACTCTTTGAGCATATTTAGGACCATTTTTTAAGGTCTTAGTCTGATACGTCCTAGGTATCTTTCTCCTCATTGATGGTTTGTAGGCTTTACTCTTCTCTTTTGCCTGGGGCATAGCTTACTGTTTCTTTGTGTGTTTTGTAAGCTTTTGTTGGAACCTGGAATGCCCCAGATGGCTCCCTTGTCTGTCTGTTCACTGTCTCTGCTCGCTGTTTCTGCTTGCTGTCTCTGCTCGTCTTCTTTAGGAGGCAGTGGGAACCGAACCTAGGATCTCCCATGTGGGAGGCGAGTGCCCAACTGCTTCAGCCACATCTGCTCTCTGCTCATTGCGTCTGCTCATTGCATCTGCTCATTGTGCCTGCTCATCTTCTTTAGGAGACACCAGCACCCAAACCTGGGACCTCCCATGTGAGAGCTGGGCATCCAACTGCTTGAGCCACATCTGTTCCCTGAAACCTGGAAACTTTGATAGTTTAATGTTTAATCATTGGAATTTGGTCTTAGTCAACTGTTCCTTAAGCTTTTTTATAGCTATTGTTATGACAGAGTTTTCATTGAATTCCAGGTAATGAAGGAAACACATTTCTTTTCTTTTTTGTTTTCAGAGTTTTGGCAAATTGACCTGTGCAAGTGTTCTCTTTCAGGGCTTATCCATACAATGAGTTTAGAGAATAGTTTCATGCCAAAGCTTAGGGGAAAGATCCTACTGCTTTTACGTTGCCTATTTTTTCATGCAGTGCTCACCCTGTTTCAACAATCTGTTTTCTGGAGCTTTGAGAATGATGTTTCTGACAATTCTTGCTGGTTATTCAGCATTTCTGTGGGGGAACAGAGCCCTGAAGCTTCTCACCACACAATCTTGGTTGGGGCAGGGACATAAACTGGCTTTTTTAAAGCCAGAAGCTGCTCCTTTATTTTCTGCTGTTCTCCAATGTTCTGCTATAACAGTCCCTCTCAAAAGCAGTGAGGAAAAGTTCTGTACTTCCAAGACTGAGAGACAGACCCACAAGGTAAAAAGAAAAATTGTCAATGAAAGGTACATTTATTAATGTAGCATCAATATATTAGGACAGTAATGTACTTTACTATATTAGCAAAACCAAAGTAGAAGAGTCATAGGTGACAGGCCAGGCTCTTGTCTTTACTAAATGGCACTAATCTCATAAACCTCATTTTCCTGTCTCGACCACATGCCCAAGGTGGGAGATGACTATCTTAAGTCTTTTAAAGTTTTTTTTTATTAGTGTACCCTGCAGTAAATGAATTCTTCCTTCTGCCATAAACCATACAAAGCATAAATTGGGGTCTACACCACACACCATTTTAATTCAGGCCATGTTCTTTCAAATTCCTCTTGCCACGTAGCACAACTGCAAAATTGAAAGCTCAGAGGTCTCCAGGCAAAACTGTTTCCATAAATGCTGGAAGCCATAATTATGTGAGTTGTGTGCCATTTCTTTCTTAATAACTCTAACAGCCAAAGGCTTTAAAGTTGGGAGTTATGTCCTTTCCTTATTCGGAAAGTCTGTCAGGTTAGCCAGTTAATGGGAAGGAATTTCTGAACGAGGGGAATTAATGCATGTGTGTCTTCTCAGCAACAATCCTTGTAAACAAAGTGCCTCTTATAAGCAATATAAGTATTATAAACTGGATGCTTAGAGTCATTTTAGTAGTTATAAGAAAGGACTGTTGAATGACTTATCAAGTATCATCAAGCAAGTTAGAAAGGAATATAGCCTTCTTTAGAGGAATTTCTAGTAATAGAGGTTTTTTTTTCTCCCTCATCCAAAGAGAAATATGGATACTAAATGCATTTTAGTTTTTTATAGTGTGTGTAATGTTGTATTCATTTTTCTAGAAAATAAAAATGTGCTCCCAAGCTAAATATCTACCATATATATATATGCCCATATAAAAACTTTCTAGTGCTCTTTCTAACTTTGTCTCACTCTTTCCAATACCATTGGATCATCATCCTCATCCTCAAGTAGCATTTGTGTGTTATTTATGGGCACAGATAGCTCTGTGCTGACTTCAAACATAGTCTCTAGTGTGTAGAAACACAGTAGCCAAGCCATCTGCCTAAGTCACACTAATTTACTCATGAAAGAAATCTTCAGTTAAGGAGTCAACTCTCCTGGGTTTGAATCCCAGCTCTTTCACATGCCATGCCATCAGGGGCAACAGTCTTATTTTGCTGGGCTGCTATAACAAATACCACACCTTAGGTTGGTTTGAAAACAGGAATTTATTGGCTCACAGTCTGCAAGGCTAGAAGTCCAAAATCAAAGTGTCAGCAAAGCCATGCTTTCTCCCGGAGTCTGTAGCATTCTGGTACTGGCTTGCGGCAGTCCTTGGGATTCCGTGGTCGGCATCTCTGCCTCACATCACATGACAGTCTCTCTCTCTTTGGGTCTACTCTTCAGGTTTCTGTTGACTTCCAGTCTTTCTGCGTGGCCTTCTCTGCACCAGCTTCCAGTTTCTTCTCTTTAATAGGCCTCCCATAGCACGGATTAAGACACACTCTGATTCAGATGGCCACACCTTAACTAAACTATCATCCTAAAAAGTTCCTATTTATGAATGGTTTCAGTCTGCCACAGGAATGCAGATTAAGGATAAAAACATATCTTTCACTGGGATGCATGATTCAACCAACCACAGCAAGTCGCTTCAACTTTCTCATCCTCATTTCCTCATTTGCAAAATGGAGATAATAGTATCTCTTCCAAAGAGAAATATGGATACTAAAGAATTCCTGAATGCTGATAATTAATGCAAATGAATCCTCTTGGGAAAAGGGCTTGTTGTAAGCAGTATCAGTCTTATAAATTAGATGCTTGGAGCCATTTTAGTAGGTATAAGAAAGGGCTGTTGAATGACTTATCAAGGACTTTATCAAGCAAGTTAGAATGGAATGTAACCTTCCTTAGGAGGAGTTTCTAATAAAAGATGTTTTTAAAAAAAAAAAATCTCTTTTGCAAGAGATTGTAAGAATTTAATAGAGCAGTGCATGATGGAAATAGTGAATGATCAGTGGTTTAGATGCCATCATTGTGGTGGTGCTGGTTGGTGGTTCCTGGAAAAGGCCATGATTAATCCTACCTCTGGCAGTGGTAAAAAAGATAAAGATTAAAAATAACCCCTTTCCCCTCAAATTGACTGTGCTTCCTTTCGTCATATCTTAGCCCCATTCTTCCTTTACCTTAAACCTAAACCTTCTTTGCATTGTATACTGCTACACGCATATCAATGCACTTTTTTAAAAACGAGGTACTGGAGATTGAACCCAGGACCTTGTACATGGGAAGCAGGTGCTCAACCACTGAGCTACATCCGCTCCCCGTCAATGCACTTTTATGTGTTTGTATCATTCTATTTGATCCCCCTATCTACCTTGTGAGATAGACACAGCAGGTGTTGCCTACCTTTTACAGATTATAAAAAACAAATTATGAAAAACAACAACACTTGAACCTTGAAGAAATTCCTTGACTTATTTAAGAGCAGGGTGCTAAAAAGAAAAAGATATAATCTCCAAAACTAATGGCATAGTTTCATTTTCTCATGCATACTCTCATTCATTTATTTGATAAAAAAGAAAAATGTATATTTAGCAGGTAGCTGCACTGGACCAAGGCCTGGGCTGAGCAAGAGAACAGAGGCAAGGTCTTTGCTCTCAGGGAACTTATAATCCAGTGCTGGAGGCAGACAGAAAGCCAAAAACTGATAAATAAAATAATTTCAAGTGGCAATTAATGCTGTGAAAGAAACAAATTAGATTCTAAGTTTGAAAAGAGCAGTAAAGAATCATTTCAGGTATATACAGTCAGCAGGACTCACAACAAAACTCCTGTCATTTTGTAAAAGGTTATTCTCCCCATTGTGCAGATGAGGAAACCGATGCTCAGGTGTATCCACCAAATGGAAAACGAGTCCATCTTACACCCTTTCTCCTTTGATGGCTAGCTGCCTTCCAATAGTCTAATGAACGGAACGCAAATAGGCACTTTCTCATTTGAAAGTAAATCCAGCATGCTGTTTACATGGCGATGAACTCACTTTGCAACACCCAGGCACATAAGGACTCTTAATAGAACATATTTGATAATGACCCTGGATTGATCCCTGTGGGTCCTCACTTATAGACAGCTGCGGTGGAGAAGCAAGTTGACTTCATTTCTTTATTCCTTTACAGAACATGAAACATGGCAGTATTTTCCAGTTTGTATTCAAACTTTATTATATTGATGAAAAGCCAATACCTTGTACAAAGAGAAAAAAAAAAAGGGATTCAAACTCCTTGTCTCAACTGCATCACAAGTATATGGCAGGAGATTGCAGCTATGATTATAAAATTATGTTTGAATATATTTCATCTCTTTGGGACTTTCTGTCCTTTTAGGGTGGGGCTGACACCGATTTGCAGTGTTGTTGAAGCAGATGGAAATAGCAAGAAACAGAAGTGGTACAAAATAATACCTTGAACAAAAGTATATCAGTATTGGAGCAGCAGATATAAACTGATTTACCACAATGGTCTGATACAGTGGCAGAAGTGGGAAATTTACTATGGAAGGAAACTGTTGAATTACAAGAAGTTATTGCTCTTATAGTTGAGAAAACTGCAGCTGTCACATGTAAGTTTTAGGCAAGTGTGTAAAAAAATGGTACCTTTCAGAATTTTTTTAAAATAGAAAACAAAACACCTATGCCAAGAGCCAAGCTGAATCATTTCCCCTTCTGTGGATTCAAGTGTACAGAAATCATTAGGACAAATAGTTGTCAGACTTCTAATGTCTTACAGCCTGGCCATTAATGTGACTACATTAATCTTGCTTCTAGCCCAGACTGTATTTCAATAGATTCTCTCATTCCTTCGAGAAATTTTGAGTTTACAGAAGAAGTGATATTGAATTTCAAGACATGTTCAAAATCTAAATTAATTCTATTTTTAATGGTCAAAATGAACCCTGTCCTCTCCAATATTTAAGACATTTCATTGGCCATGAATTGATCATGGGAAGAAGACTCCAGTTCTTAGCGTGGTCTCCAGCCTGTGGAATGGGATCCCCTCTTGGACTCCTGATCCACTGACTGTTTAGCTCCTCAAAGGCTCCTGAATGAATTAATCTGACTTTCCATGCTTAAAACAAAAAAATCTCCTTCCCATAAGATATTTCGTAGTAATTCATCAAGGGGAGGGGGAAGGAAAAGAGGGAAACAAGCCTGTGTTTTCCTGGAGGTCCCATCTTGCTAAACTTAGAAGCACTGAAGTGGCATCTCTCATTTGGAGTATCATCTAGGCAAATGAATTGGGCGTTACTGGGCTACACATGGCAAATATATCATAAACCCATTATGTTTTCTACAAGACACGTTTAGAAAATCACAAGAGCACCATTTGTTTGAGTTGACAAGTGTTCCATTATAAAGAGAAATGTGGAAATCTCCAAATTCAATAAACTCTTTGTAATATGTTAGCCATCCCTTCTTAAAAAAATAAATCACAGTAACAGAGGACTGGGGAACACATCAGCCTCCCAGCTTTGACTCACCCTGCCTTCTATTGCTTATTTTTATTCTCATAACTGAAGAATTGCTGCATTTTATATGGTGTGAAGAAGAAATTAGATCCAGGGTGAAAACCATAATAAAAAGAAAGTAGCCAATGCTTGTTATATATTTTCTTAAATGACAATGCCACATCTTACAAACAAGTAGATGAATAAAAACCTAAAAAAATTAAAATGTTGGCTTTTTGCAAGTTTTACTCTTAAGACTTTAATTTTGAGCATCTTTTAAGAAATAGTTACAATAAGTTATAGTTATTGAACCCTTGCTCAGTCTTACCCACGGTCTTAAGCAATTTACATACATGATAATGATTGTCAAAGTGGGTATTCCATTTTTTTTTTTTTTTTTTTTTTAACCGGGAGGCCCCAGGGATTGAACCCAGTTCCCTCCATATGGGAGATGGATGCCCAACCATTTGAGCCACATCCGTCCCCCATGGGTATTCCATTTTTGTCCTCATTTTTTTTTAGTTGAGAAAAATAAAGCACACCCTTACTGTTTTACATCTCACTTTCTCTTATGGAGGCTCCACTGAAGCTCCCACGATGACCTAGTTCATGTTTTTTGCTATCTGCTTCCAAAAGGCATTTGCCTCTCTTTGTGATGATACGCTGAGAGAGTTATTTTCACTCTTTTATAAATGAGGAAATGGGAGCATAGGGCAGTACAGCAACTTGCCCAAGGTCACACAGTATGAAGCAGCAGCTAAGGCATAGGAGTTTAATTGCCCCACGTGCTCATAGTCGCTCAGAAAGTGGCAGATCTACAACCCAAACCCAAGTGTTGGGGATTGAATCACATCTCCCCTCAAAAAATATGTTCAAGTCTTACTCTGTGTTCCTGTGGGTGGACCTTTGTAGATGTGATTGTTAGTTAAGGTGTGGACTCATTTGTGAATAGGATCTTCCAAGATCCTCCTCAAATGTGGCCAAATTATGGGGGTGCCTTAATCTAAATGGCTGGAGGCCTTATAGAGAGAGGAAATGTGGACACAGTGAGTAGAAGTCAGAAACCAGAAGAAGCCAGAAGTCAGCAGAAACCAGAGGAGCAGCCACAAAGAAAGATGGTCCTGTGACAGTGTGACAGAGGAGGGCCATCACCAGAACGCTACTACTCCAGGAAAAAGCAAGGCCCTATCAGCATCTTGATTTTGGACCATAAATTCTTGTGTAAGTCAACCCGTTGTGTGGTATTTGTCATAGCAACTCAGGCAAATTAAGGTACCATGTCTGACTGACTTGAAAGCCTTACATTGCTATTTCCTTTTCCTCTTCCAAGGTGTCTTCCTTCATGGCAAAAATGGTGGAAGGCTGAGTCCGGAACATTCAGGATTCAGCCCCAGCCACCACCATGGCACCTGAGAAAAGGAACGGCACGGCATTTTTGACTACAGGCTTCTGGCTTTAGGACATCTGCCTTGAACATGGTTTTCTGGGAGGAGCTCTGGGCTATTGGCTTGTTAGCGGCTGAGTTGGTCCACTGAGGGAGCATGAGTCTGCCGGCCAACGATTGGCTTTGTTTTGTACCAAGAGTAGGGAAAGAACATAGTCAAAGCAACAAACGACTGGCCTTGAAAGAGAGGTTTCACTTCTCTGGTGAAGAAAGATTGCATATATAATGAACTCCCAGAATACGTTCCATTAAGACTTTCCTTTTTCCCCTGGGACAGTGAATTTGATTGATCACCTTGCTTATAATTTACTTCTTATTTTAATTCCACATGTTTTTGCTAAATATAGTGAATTATGTCTGTTTGGATTGGTGCTATTCCCTGGCACTTGTGGAAAAATTAATTTCTTATGATACCAGTGAGATTTGTGGTCTTGGTCTTGTCATTCATAGGAAGGAGATTTTGCATGCCACTTTATAGTCCTTTTCAAAACATAATGCTGCTTTGGGCAGAATCAGAAATTCTTGCAATCCTATGAACTAGCACAGTGATAAGAAATTCAGATGTCTTTTTTAAATTTTTATTTTTTTAAATGTTTTATTTTACAGATCATAAACAGTTTACCTATTAGTTTTCTTAACTCTTTAAATGTTGTATTAATAGTGCAGTGATTTGATACACCATTATTTGCTGAATTGTTACTTATATTTCTCTCAAAGTTTGCAGTTATATATAAGACATGTTAGGACATATTTTAATATCTCTTGATGTTAACTTCTTTTGGATTACTTCCTTTGCATAAATTTCCAGTAGTCATTAAATAGAATAGTAAAGAAATCTAGTCACCCTAAGCTAATTTCCTCTTCTGCCCCATACTAGCTATGAAGTCTAGCGCGGAAGCCTTTGCTTCTCTGTGCTTATTTTCATATTCGTAAAATACAGATGTTAATAATAATTACCTGATAGTTTTTTAATGAGTTTTGTTTTGTGCTTTAAGGAGAATCACCAAATGAGTTAATACTTGAAAATGTTTAGGACAATGACTCACACTTAGGGAGCATTCCATAAATGATAGGAAAATAAATGTTACCTATTTTTGTCATTACTTGTTCAAAGAGTATAAACATTTTTGGACAATTTAAATGTTGCCAAGTTGTTTCCTGTAAAATTTTATTAAATTATCCAGACACTTGCAAACCTATTAATATAATATGTGTTGTGTTATCTCTGTTTTAATTTGTATTTCTTGGAAACCTTGTAAAATTGACTATTTTTCATATGTTTATATACTATTTAAAAAAATAAAAACTTTTTGTGAGATGCTCTTTAGAGTCTTGAAATTGTTTTAATATCCCTGGTGTCATTTGATTTATCTCTATAACTCCACAGAGTTGGCAGAGCTGATTGTATTTACAATCTACTAAAGAGAAAGAAAAGGTAAGTTCTGAGAGGTTAGATGAGTGGCTTGGCCACAGCCACTGGGCTAGCATTTGACAGAGCCGAGATTTGATTCATGGAAGTGGCACTCTCCTGGCATGAAAGGGTCAATGCCATCTTTAAAAAGTAAAACATAGACAGTACCTATCTTTTCCCTATGAAATGTTTAAGCCCTTGGGGGAATATGATTTAAACATCTTATAAGTTTCTTCCCTTAATTCATTTGGAAACCACAGAAACAGACTTTATGCTCTATCTGCTCCTTGAAAGTTTTCTTAAATGACAATGAATTAACTACAGTTTAGAAACTGGAGGTAATTGTGGTCTTGTAAAGTATACTTTAATGGCTACAACCTATATATTAACTTGAAAATAATATAATTTGTGACCATGATTCTACCCTTGTGGTTTCTTACACTATTGTGCTCCTCTAGCAGATACTTTGCATAACCTGGGATGCTGGACTCTCAAGATGCTTAGCAAAGGAAGGTATTAGATGTGATACAAATGGCCAATAGGTAAATGAGATAATGTGCAATGAAATAATTCATCAGGGATATGTAAATTAGAACCACAATGAGATACTATCATGCATGGATAAAGTAGAAAAAAAAAAAGATAAGTATTGAGGAAGATGTGGAGGGATGACACTTTTATACATTGTGCTGTTAGGAATGTGGAATGGTATAACCCTGTTGGAAAACTGACGACTTCTTTAGAAGTTAAACATGCATGAGTCTGTAACTCAGCAACACTACTGTTTCCCCAAGAAAAATGAAAATATATGTCCATAAAAAGCCCTGTACAGGAACTTTCAGAGTAGCTTTATTCATTATAGCCTCATTGGGATGACAGCCTTCAGTGGGCCTTTTCTATTTCTGCTTATCTTGTGAGCAGAGGCACTGACTATCTTTTTAAGATGTTTTTATAGCAAATTGCTCTTGAAGATACAGATAGTATCTCCCTATGGAAAATAGGGAAAGTTTGTTTACTGGCCAGTATAATAAACATGATACTCCCTCTGGAGCAAAGATCAGGCAGATTTGCTTGTAGTCTACAAAAGATTCATATTCCCTAAGCTCAGAGTTTATCAGCTGTAACACAAACTCACTGTATGTGCAGCTTCCACCTTGACTATTCTGTGTCACCTTTGTGGGATTTGAGGGCAAGGGGACCCAGCACAAATATGACAATTTTGCTGCTTGCTGAGCCTGGCTTTGACCTACTGGTCTCATATCTTCTGCCAACATCCCTAAAACTAGCAGGCTAACCTGTTAGCCTGAAAAAAGGGTAAAATCTCTTGATAATAGAGTTCTTGATAAGCCCCAAATTGGAACTTGTCAAAATATCCATCAAAAGCAGAATGGATAATGAAAGTGTCGTGCATCCATTCAGAGGAATACTATTTAGCAATATAAAAGGAATAAACTGTTGATACATGCAATAGCATGGATAAATGAAAAACTATTATGCTGAGTAAAAAGTCAGACACACAGAAAAGTACATATTGTGTGATCCTATCTATATAAAATTCTATAATAGACAAAACTAACCTATGGCAACCAACAGTTGCTTCTTAGTGGGGAGAGAAGGGTTGACTATGAAGGAGCAAGGGAAACTTTCTGGGGTGATGAAAATCAGTGTATTCATATGTATGTGTCAAAAGGGGATGAATGGCTCGCTTATGACCAAGCATTTCACTGTATGCAGATTACACCTCCAGTAAAAAAAAAATTCACATTTTGGAAGAGCTCTAATCAACCAACACAGTGGCATAAGATGTTCCAAGGTGCTGTTCCCTCTCAGAATCTTAGAACAACTAGCCAAAACTGGGAGAGCCATCTTCCTAAGAACACTGGAAGACAGAAAAAGGGTTGCAGTCACTGTGAGAATGCCAAATCAAGAAAACTAAGCTTTAAATATTGGTAGGAGAAGCTCATGGTGCCCTTGCTGGCCCATCTGTTACCCCATCCCTAGTGCATCGTGGAGCCAAACTGCTACCATTGTGGATCTTTGTCTCTGTTCTAGAGATAGCAGAGTAACCTGTATGCACATACTATACTGCCTGTATTTGGTGCCAGTCTACAGAGTGGCAGCCTGAAAGACTGAACTAGGAAACTCATTTCTAACTCACCCTTTCAGAATAGGCCCTGCAAGCAGAAGCAGCTTGCAGACAGTTAAAGCAGTATGAGAAACAATTATGTCAAGGCAGCTTGAGGCAAAGGTTATTTAAGTCATATAATAGAGTATCTGGGATGGGGAGAAAGTCTATATCATAGGGAGTAGAGGGGACATTCAAATTCCTATAAATGGGGGAATTCCTAAAGCTATGAGCAAGAACAAGATTCAGGCTCAGAAAAGAGAGAGCAGACCTTGAATTTCACATTTGCCTGAGGCTAATCTTCTTCATAGAAGAGCTACACTCTAAAGGAGAGCACTAGCCAATGCAGAGCCAATTTGCAAAGACTGTAAAAGGTATTTTTGGCATTGGTTTGTTTGTTTTCTTAGCTCCTGGCACTTAAGGAGATCTCTGTCATTTTGCTAGCTAGATTCAAATTTAAGAAACAGCTCAGGGACTAAATTTCAGAGTCAACACTTTAAAATATTAAAATGTGCAGTGTGCAACAAAAGATTACAAGACCAACAGAAAATGATGGCCCATCCAAAGGAACAAGATAAAATTCCAATG
>JAQZBX010050696.1:0-19588 GCA_029593785.1 Cabassous unicinctus | reverse complement strand
CCCGGGTTCGCTTCCCGGGGCCTCCTTGTGAGGGCAGGCTGGCCCGCGCGGCGCAGTGGGCTGATGCGGCAAGACCTCACAGCAAGGGGGAGATAAGCAGACACGGAAAAAACACAGCAAATGGACACGGCAGACACAAGCAGCAAGGGGGGGATAAATGGATAAAATAAATAAATCTTTAAAAAAAAAAAATGATGAGTTAAAGAGGTTGTTTGTCTTTATGGCAAGCTTCCCCAGAGCCCTTGATATTATAAATGGTGCTGAGAATCCCCAGCACGGGAGGTGCAGTAAGCATTTCCCAACCTTGTTTGGCCATGGGACACTTTTTCACGTAGGATGGTGCTCTGCAAAAACTCTCTAGAGAGGAAAGACCATGAACGTAGGGCGTAGGCTGAAGACTGGCCCTGCCGCTGACTGAGCCCTTGAGCTCTGGAGCCTTCCCTTCCATGTTCATAACAGGTATAAAATCGCACCTCTGCAGGGTCGTGCTGAAGAGTGAGGCCACGTTTCAAGTATGTGGTCCATAGTAGGTACTTAACATATGGAAGTTTCCTCTCGGTTCTTCTCTCTTCCTTTGCCCCTTCTCTCCTAACTAAGGGAAATTATGCCTTAAATGGGCAAAAGATAGGATTGATGAAATGAATATATAGAAAACTGGACAACCCTGTGACTTGTACAAAAAGTCTTCTCCTCTGAGCAGGCCTCTCCAAGCTCCTTCTCTAAACAGGTCTCCGTCTAAGACATGAGGCCCTGTTGTGTCTTGCAGCACCTGCCACACTTGTGCTTCTATATTCTATTTGTGTTTCCTTGTGTCCTGTCTCTCTCACCCCTCAACACACCCTCACGGGACAGGGATGTCTCTACTGTGCTCACCATTCTCTGCCCAGTGGCTAAGACAGTGTTTGGCACGAAGGTGCACAGTAAGTATTTGTTCAGAGAGAACGATTAAAAGGACCTTTTAAAATTATCTATGCAAATATATAAGAATTGGAAAAACACACAACAAAATCAATAGTTGGATAAGTGAATTTTGCTTTGGAAAAAAAATGTCATTTTATGCAATATATTTGTGCAATAAATAAAAATGCTTTAATTCCCTCACCTTTGAGAAAGGCAAAAGATTAAATGCTCTTAGTTATTAGTAACTTGTTAAAAAGGTACACATCAGGAATTTTCCAGCATCACAGCTAGTTGAGAGCTGGCTTCTGTGGCAGGGTGGAGCTTACGGGGGGTGGGCTCCCAGGGGAAGAGGGCGAGGGTGGCCGTCCTCCTGCCTGCAGCCCCTGTCTGGAAACCTCGGCTCCGACTGGCCCCTGCTCTGATTGGATTGAGCTGCTTCCCTTCCAGCTCTCATTTGCCCTTAGTGTGGTCTGGTTTCAGGGCGCATATTTCAGGCTCCCCCACAGTCCATCATTGCCAAAGGTTGCCCACGACTGCTTTGCGAGAACGTTCCTGTCGCCCATCTGATGGACAGAGGCCCAGGCAGACCACGTCGCTGCCCACGTCCCTCTCTACCAAGTGCCAATGAAAACCTGTGGCTGAGGGTTCGCAGCATCCCACATATCCCTGGAGGAGGTCTCTTCATGAGTCTTCAGCTCCATAGGTTAGGCTTCTCATCCCCAACAACAAGCAGCTTCCCCTGAAAGAAATTGTATTTGCCGCATTAGAGCTGCTTTCTTCCTGGGACCTCAAAAGTGGCTTCAGATCTAGATCGTCATAGCGCCTGTTACTGGTAACACTGCAGCAGAGGGCTGGGCGGCCAAGCTGGTGGTGGGGTCCGTCTCAGAGGACAGTCGGCTTCTGGCCCCCAGCTCTGCCCCCAAGGTGGTGGCCGCACCTGGTCTCGGCTGGTGGGCTCTGATGACGCTTAGGTGGATAGAGCACCGGTTTCTAAGTCAAGACCACACTTGGGTTTTGATGAAGCTTAGGTGGACAGAGCAATCTCTAAACCAAAACCCCACATGGTGTCTGATGGTGGGTAGAGCAATCTCTAAGCCAAGACCCCACGTGGTCTCTGATGAAGCTTAGGTGGGTAGAGCACTGGTCTCTAAGTCAAGACCCCACGTGGGCTTTGATGAGCTTAGGTGGGTAGAGCAATCTCTAAGCCAAGACTGCACGTGGCCATGAGAAAGAGGCTCAAGGTGGCTCTCCACACTGGTGGCAGGGAGCCAGCCAACCTGCCTCTACGTGAAGGCCATCTCTGGGCTGTGGCTCCATTGTCTCATCTATTTAATGCAGCCAAGAGGTTTACTGTTATGGTTGAACCTGACACTTCAGGCCCAGAGCAGTGGCCCCATGAATTTGTTCCTCTCTACTTGCTTTCTTTGAAATAAGTTTTAATACACTTAGTACCTTCCAAAAGAGTCACATATACGATCTTGTTGAATCCTCGCTCCTGCCCTCCAGCGAGGGTCTTACTGCTTTTCTTTATGACGTTGATTAGAATGAGGGCCTGGCTTACAGAAGAACATTTGTCTATTTAGAAATTTCAGACGAAATTGAGAACAATTTTATAAGGGCAAAAGCTGAAGTTCCTGGAATCTTATCCAAGGGCTGGAAACGGCGAGAGAAAGAAGAGAGGCTGAGCACTTCTCTGGGTGGCGCTAGGCCCTGTTTCAGCCATCCTCCACTGCCTCCCACTCGTGCCACCTTCCAACGCTGGAAACGGGTAGCAATAATCTCAACTATTCTAAGCAGTGGGGTGGGGATCCCACGGCAACTGGAAATCCGCAGAGGTCCTGAATTTCGTCTAATAAACTTCTCTTGGTAATAACCTCCAGTTGCTGCCTATTTACTCTATGCTTAGCACTAGGCCATGCGATTTACATGCCCTATGTCGCTTAATCTTCACTCACCCAGAAATAAAACTCTGCCATAGGTATTGTCTTATAGACAAGGAAAGTGAACAGTTTGCCCAAGAGCTCAAGCCAGCAGCTTGAGGTTCTGTTTTTATCACCTTCTCTGACCCCACTGGAGAGGGCGAGCCCTGGGGTTGGGGGTGGCCCCACTGGAGAGGGAGAGCCCTGGGGTTGGGGGCGGCCCCACTGGAGAGGGAGAGCCCTGGGGTTGGGGGCAACCCCACTGGAGAGGGAGAGCCCTGGGGTTGGGGGCGACCCCACTGGAGAGGGCGAGCCCTAGGGTTGGGGGTGACCCCACTGGAGAGGGACAGCCCTGGGGTTGGGGGCGGCCCCACTGGAGAGGGCGAGCCCTGGGGTTGGGGGTGGCCCCACTGGAGAGGGAGAGCCCTGGGGTTGGGGGCGACCCCACTGGAGAGGGAGAGCCCTGGGGTTGGGGGCGGCCCCACTGGAGAGGGAGAGCCCTGGGGTTGGGGGCGGCAGGACACTGCAGAGAGCAGGGAACAGAGCGGACAGCCAGGGGCTGTGGGAGGCAGCTGTGTAGCTGCAAGGGCGTACGGTGGCTTGAGCTTCCCACCGGAGGATGTGACGGGCTGCCAGGGAATCGAAGCCGGCACTGTGTCTGGCTCTCTGGCGAGGGGACCTTATCTGTGGGAAACCTGTGGTTAGGCCGTTCTAGCCCCCCAGTTTCTCCCAGATGTCAAAGCAGCACATGGTTATTAGCTTTCGGCCTTACACCACAGATTCAAACTCAGGTCTGTGCTTGACGTCAACCCAGCAGGACCCCGCGGTGTCTTTGACAGGAGCCTATCACCAACCCACCCAGTGGGACTGATAGAAGGAGCTCCTCACTGGGTGCTCTGCCCCAGCCCACCCCCCACCCCCCCATCTCCTGGTCATCCTCTGGAACAGTGAGGTGGCCCCAAAGGCAAGGGCCAGAGGGCCGAGAGGACGCCACCCACACGGTGCACGGCTCCTGAGCCCCTGCCACCACCTTTGATTTTGAAAGTGCAGTGCTCTCAGCTCCTTCCTGCTTCTCTCATTTTCTTGGCAAACTGGTCTTGCCAGGTGGGGGGGCTTTGCTTGAGACACTTGAGTAATCTCAGTGCTTGAACCTTGTTTCACGAGGAGCTAATCTCGTCCTCCAGACAGAGCCCTGCACATCCAGGACCTGTGCCAGCTGGGGAGGGCAAGGCTCAGCTCAGAACCAGGACCAGGGTCCCGGCATGCTTGGAGCCAGTCCTCAGTTCCCACCTGCGGTGTCTCTTCTGCCTTTGCACATTCTCCATCCTTTCTGCATTATCTTTTAGTCCTTTGGCTCTAAGCTCTTTTGGAACAGGGTCTGAGAACATTGCTATAGCGCTAGTTTGGAAATGCAGCAGTTGTAGCTGGTAAGCACTAGTTCTCCACCTGTGAAGTGCTTCATGGATTGTCTTTGTGTGGTAATCCCTCTCCATTCCTCTCTTTCCACGAGCTGTCGCGGTATCCAGTTAGGCTTGTCACACATGGTCGGGAAGCACCAGGGCGAGCCCCATTGTTTTCAGTTTTGTTTTTTTTAGGAGGTCCCAGGGATTGAACCTGGGCCCTCGTACATGTGAGGCAGGCACTCAACCACTGAGCCACACCCACTCCCCAATGAGAGTTGGTTTCTGTTTGTTTGTTTCTGTTTGTTTGTTTCTGGAGGTACTGGGGATTGAACCTGGGCCCTCGTACACGTGAGGCAGGTGCTCAGCCACTGAGCTACACTCGCTCCCTGCAAGCCCCATCTTGACTGACAGACCCAGAGCCAAGTTCTCCACTCCCTACTTGGCCCACCTGTTGGGAATGGAGCAGAGAAGGGTTATGACCCTGTCTTATTTTGTTTTTTAACTTGTAATTATAGAAATCTCCAGACATATACAGAGAACGTTTAGTGATCCAATATATTCATCACCCGACTCATAATTATCAGCCATATCGAATCAAGTGTCAGCCATACACTCCACAACTGCTTCCTACATGCAAATTATTTTGAAGCAGATACCAGACATCATGTCATTCCATATGTGCGTATTTCAATATACGGCCCTAAAAGATAAGGACTGTTTTAAAAATACATATAATCATAATAACTTTACATATCTTTAAAAATTAATATAAATCTTTAATTTCATCATATAGCCAGTGTTCACATTTTCCCAATTGCCTGATAATTTTTGTAATAGTTCATTTGTTTGACTTGGGATTCAAAAAGGCCATATATTGTGATTGGTTGATGTGTCTCTGAAGTCCCTTTAAATCTATAGATTCTTCCCCCATTCCCCTTCTTTTTCTTTGCAAATTGTAGTTGTTGAAGAAGAAACCAAGCTGTTTGCCCTGCAGAGTTTCCCACAGTCTGGATTTTGCAGATGCCGTCTATGGTTTCTGTGGGCCTTGAACTTCTTTAAAAAGGTAGCTAGATTGAGAGGCTCTGGAGCAGTCAGGTTTGATTTCTTCAGCAGGACCCCTTCATGGACGCGTGTTTTGCAATCAGGACTGACCTTGACTTTTTGGGACTCTTGAGTGGAAGACGACTCAGATAATTAAGGACCCCACGTAGGTGGGGGCTCTGGGTTGGCATTTTACCACCAACTTTCTAAAAGGGGGTCCCGGTGGGGGTGGAGCACAGGGGCTGGTGCTGAAGGATTTAAACTTTGTGTTTCTGTTGCTTGGCATTGTGACAACCATGATATTGGCCTGAGCCTGGCTGGAATAGACTGTGTGACATATTTTAGCTTATGAACAGTTTCAGGATGAAAAAGCATTGCCTGTCAAGCCAGCAGGAGCCCAGCTCTCTACGTCTACCTGTCCACAAAGCTCAGCAGTTTATGCCAGGTGAGAGGAATACAGGTTGAATTTACTTGAGGCCTATTCCACATGCCAGTGTTGCTTTGCAGATGCTCCCATCAGGAATTGCCCAAGTGTGATTTAAAATATGCCCCTTAGAGGGGCGGCTTTGAGCCTCACAAGCTTTAGCATTGGAGGAATGTAAGGTTCAAACCCACTTCCTGCCACATTCTAGTTGAGAAATTTTGGACAAGTTTCTTAACCTCCTGAAGCCTCGGTCTTCTATTGGGAAAATGGGGATAATAATACCTACATTTGGGGTTGTCATGAATATTCAGGAAAACGAATATACAGTCTGGCTCGGGGCGGCACATTCCCACTGACCAAGGAGAGGAGGCCCTAGATCCCAGGGCCGGAGAGGAACGAGGCGGGTGACCTACTGGCGATGGAGGAGGGGGTATCTTAAAAGGGCGTGGAGCCTCTAGGCAGCCTGAGCGTCAAGTTAGCCCGAGGCCTGTCGTTGCCATTCATTGAACACCCCCTCTGGGTGGGGACTCGGGGCCCTGGGAGAGGCCCTGGTGTCGAGGCCAGGCCTCCTGGGTGGAGGGATTTGGTAGTCTATGTCTCCGCAGAGTTTCCTGAACAGGGAGTGAGCTGTAAACCCGCCACCCCTCGTGAGCGCCCGAGAGCCGGCTGCCCGGCTTGCAGGGAGGCGGGTGGGGACCAGACGGGGCCCCAGGGAGGCTCGGGTGGCCTCGAACGTGACTTGACTCATTGGTCCCGATCCAGTCTTCCCTCCTGATAAGATTTGCTGGAGCAGAACAAAAGGGCAACTTAGAGCCTCTTTGCCAAAGCGCCCAGAGAGAGGAAGGCTGGAGCAGAGTTAATCAGTATTTTCTTCCTGGCTCTCCAGCAACGACGGGGCAAGAGCGCTTGTCACGGCCCCCTCGGCTCTGCAGAGATAGCTGCCCTTCCCTGGCAGACAAGCAGCACGGAAACTCTGCGCCGGCGGCCGGGGCTCCCGGCCAGGGCCACCAATGCGCCATTCTCCGGAGATGAAGAGAAAGCGGCCAGTCTCACCCTGACTCATGGCTCACCCAGACAGCAGCTCTCCCTCACAAAGCCGCTCTTTGGTGGAAGGAAATGCCAGAATGGGAACGTTAATTGCAGACATCACGGGTTAGTCCCGGGAGCAGTTGGGAGCTCCCTGGAGAGGGCTGACGCCACGCGGGTCGTGAAAGAAAGGCCGTGCTGAGGTGTGCCTCAGGGTCCCTGAGCGGGGTCTGCAAACTGCGGGGCTAGCCCACCAGCACAGGTGGGAGGGGCGAGGGGGCATTGGTACAACAGCACGGCATCAGCCTCGGCCCTAAAAGGTTTAGCTTTGCGTTTGCAAGCTGCCTCTTCCCGGCCGCTTGACCTTGATCAATTCATTTACCTCCCTGAGCCTCAGTTTCCTCACCTGTGAAGTGGAGCTGCTCTGCGCTCCTGATGGGATTGCGGTGGGGAGGTGGGAGCGGAGCAAAGGGACGCCTTCTGCAGCTCCGGCGCCATCGCAGCCTCGGCAGGTAAGTGCCACCCTGGTCCAGCCCCTGCAGAGCGTCTGAGAGCAAACCTGCCAGCAGCCCACAGCCTCGTGCTCCGAGATGGCAGGGAAGAGAGCTGGCACACCTGAAAGTCTGAGGCACAGAGCCGCAGATATGGACGCTGAGTCGACTGGGCCCCGCAGCACGTGGCAGTGGCGCCTCCCAGGCAGCTGGGGTCTTACCAGAGCAGGAAAAACGTCGTGGCCTTCCCAGCGTCAGGATGTGGACTCTGCTCACAGAGCAGGTACCAGGTACCAGGTGAAAAGCCAACGCGGGGCAATGCGTCTCTCCTGAAGGAAGAGCAAGTGGCACGTGCTCCGCTAGCGGCTCAACCCCCACAAGACGGCCACGTCCTGCCCTGTCCTGAGGACGCACTTGTGACGAGGGTGCACCTTGGCCCAGCACGACAGGAACCCTGACCGGCAGAGGAGGTGCCACGCGGACGGGCCGATCGCCAGCCAGCGCAGACCGCTGCAGACTGCAGAGAAGGCCTGGCCGTGGCACCTCGATTTGGGCCCTTTCCTCCACAACTGTGAGCCAGTTGATTCCTGCTGTTAACCACGGGTCTACGGCATTTGTCAGCCCTTGTGGGCTCCTTTCAACCAACGTGGTAAGAAATTTAGGACCAGAGATTTATTTGGAGGAAAGAGAAAATCAACAAAATGTATAAACAAAGCAGCCAATCAAGGGACATTTACATCCAAGGACAGAATCCTTTAAATAAGCCTGTCCCTCTTTGATGTGATTTTCAGGTGGTTTGGGGCCCTCGGCACGTCGACACTGTGAGGCCCCACCTGTGCGTCTCAGGGAGCTTCCCTTGAGGGGGGCTGTGGGGTGGGCTGCAGGGCAGGGGCTCTGCCTCAACCTGCTCCTCCTGGCGGCCCACCCACAGGCCCGTCCTTCTGGCACTGAGCCGAGGGATGAAGAGCCCGGCTCTGCAGCCAGGCAGCCTGGAGTCCTTCCTCACCTTAAACTGAAACCGGGAGCTCCTGGGTTTCCTGGGGGCACAGCCGGGGGTCGTGCTTTGGAACGGCGTCGCGCACCCAGCCCGTGCTCACTGATACCAGTGGGGGAACCACTGCGGCCGCAGCCCCACCCAGAGCCTCCGACTGCCCCTCCAAGTCACCCCCGGGCCAAGCTCCTTCTCGGCACTCCTGTGCACCCTGAGGAGGAGAAAGCTTCATGCCTGCGCCTTCCAACTTGCTCCTGAATCAGGGTGCAGCAGGACCCCAGCAGCACGGCCGACACCCCCAGCACCAGTCCTCGGGCTTCTCCTGCTCCCTGGCCCCTCCTAGCAAACAAGCCCCTCCCCAGCTCTGCCCACCCCAGCTCTGCCTCCAGCCCCCTTCCCTGTCCCCTCTGGCTGCCCTCACCTGCCTGTGGCCTCGCCTGGGCTTGGGCCCTTGGGCCCAGGGCCTTCAGGCTCAGCCTTCCCAGAACCATTGCCCCCATCCTCGCTCCCACCAGGCTCCAGGCACCTGGCATGTGTGACCGCAGGACCCTCTGTCCTGCCAACCCAGACCCCTGGCAGCCAGGGCCGTGGGCGACAGGGCCCGGCTGTACCCCGTGCCCGCTGGGCGGCCCCACAGCAGAGTCCCTCTGCGACGATCCGGGTCGGGGGACGCCACCCATCGGGGGCCTTGAAGGAGCCGGAAGTCCCAAGGGCCGCCCGAAGCTGGGGCCCCCTTCCTGGCCCCACAAGGAAGAGAGGAAGAGAGAGCTTGGAGTCTTCCCTTGAGTTTCCACCTTGCTCAAGCCCTTCCCAGCCGCCTCCCCTTCTCTTTCTCACCCATCCCACTCCTTGCGCCACGTGAGGAAAAGCAAAGCCAGGTCACAGGAAGTATGTTCTGGGCCAGCAGCAGGTGCCACAAATCCAGGGCTAGCCCAAGGTGGGGACACGTCACTCTTACAGCCCCTTTCACCCTGCTGAGATACATGAAGGCACATACGAGAAAACCCCAGCCTGAAGGGGAAGCAGCTAGAAATTTATATGTCTGTATCATCTAGGTGGTGGAACGGTGCTCAGGATTGAAGTATCACTGCTGCTCTCTCGTTCCTGTCACCAGCTTTGGAGGACTCACCCCCTGGGACTCTGGAGAAAGGGTGCTGATTTTTTTTTCTCCCCCTATGAATAATTTACTGCCACTGTGAGCCACGAGAGGCAGCAGATTTCCCAAGGAGTAGCTGCTGCTTCGTTGTTTTCTGAAACCGCAGGAGAGCAGCTGCTCCTGAGGCCATTCCGTCACCCACCCATGTGAAAAGAATGTTCTTTTCCTCCTCCATAAGAAGAAAATGATTTCAGAAAATTCTACTTTGAAGTGAGTAAGTTAGCCTGAAGTGAATGACCCTTCACCTGGCCGGGCCCTCAGAGGACGGGGTTAGGACCATTTGAAATGGCAATTACCTCGTTAGCCTGTTAGAGTCTTGTTTATTTGTATAGAAATAGCCTGCTCTGTGCAATCTCAACACCACCTCTGGGAAACAGCGTGCCTGCTTTTATTTTCAAACTTCAAAGTTCATCCTGGAGATAAAGTTCTATTTTCTCATGAAATTCTGAAGGTTCTGCTTGGGTGTGAAGGAATAATTCAGGTCTTAGGGAATTACTTGTAACCTTAGAAGTACTGGAAGCTTCCAGGGCTCCGACATTCAAAGGCGGCTTGGTGGCCTTATCTTGGTTCTCGAAGAGATTAAGCTGCTCCATTCCACAAGGGTACATGTCAATCAGAATTTATTTCATTGTTCTGCGTTTTTTCCCCCAAATGAATCCCACCTTCTGATCTAGTTGGGTCTAATGACAACAATATATAATGGAAACCAAAGGGGAAAAAAAAAGCAGTGAAAGAAATTTATTAAATGGGTTAGTACGATCACAAATGCCCATGACGTTACTCCCTGACTAACATGACAACATAAAGGCTGAAAGGCAAAAAGATAAGATTGTTTCTAAAAATTAAAATTGTAAGGCCATCTTCTGCAAAGCATATTTGGGTGGAGGGGAAGCTGCCTACTGATGGTCTACTCTTGTATAGTCTGAAATTTTCCACTGGAATCATCTCTCCATCATCATCCTCCCTCCCAGAATCCCATATGAATACATGGGGGGTGCACCTGGTCCCTGCCCTCAAAGAAGCAGTTATTCATTCACTCATTCATTCACTCATTCACTCACTCATTCATTCAGGAGTCAAGAACCAAGTGCCTTAAAAGCAATACTGTAATATTCTCGCTTCAATGCCAAAGATGTACTGTGTTAATAATAGGAAAAAATATGCCAAATGTATGCTATGGACCATAGTTAGTGGTAATGGTTGAATGATATTGTCTCATAATCTGTAACAAATGTTCTACAACCATGTGGTGTGTTGGTGGAGGGGTGTTGTATGGGAATTCCACGCGTGTGCATGATTGTTTGTAAGTTCACAACGTCTGTAATAAAAATATATTTAAAAAAATAAAAAAGAACCAAGTGCCTGCCATGGGCCAGGTCCCTGCCCTCAAAAAGGCATTCATTCATTCACTCATTTTTTCATTCATCTACTCATTCACGCACTCATTCACTCATTCACTCACTCATTCATTCAGCCTTCAAGAACCAAGTGCCTGCTGTGGGCCAGGTCCCTACCTTCAAAGAGGCATTCATTCATTCACTCATTTGTTCATTCATCTACTCATTCATGCATTCATTCACTCATTCATTCACTCATTCATTCATGCCTTCATTCATTCAGCCATCAAGAACCAAGTGCCTGCTGTGAGCCAGGTCCGTGCCTTCAAAGAGACATTCACTCATTCACTCATTTGTTCATTCATGCACTCACTCATTCACTCACTCACTCATTCATTCAGCCTTCAAGAACCAAGTGCCTGTTGCAGGCCATGCCCTATGCTCAGCCCACAAGCTCGAAGGAGATGGACAACTGGGTCTTTTTCATCTGAGCCCAGACCTCCACCCAACAGCCAGGACTTAGCTCAGCTCCCACCTCCCCTTCACGCCCTTTTCTGTCAAGCAGCCAGTAACTCCTGTCCCCTGCTCCTCTGCAGCCCCCGGGACCCTTCCGTGCTGAGCTGTCCTGGCTTTGCCTCTTTTTAAGTGGCCTTGTCTTCTGGCGCTGATGCTGCAGGGACTCAACTCTTAGATGCAGTCAGATGCTTAGGAGGCTTTCAAGCCTTTTTGTTCATGACCAGAGAGGAAAAAAAACACATTTTCACTGCAGCCCAAAGTGTGCACACACGCTTACTCACACGCGCCTGAGACAAAAGCCCCTGACACGCTTCCTTTCGTTGTTACATTCACCGTGTCCTGATATCTTCTGTTCTGCCCACCTCGCCCCCACACACTTTAAAGGTACTGGCTGGAATCCACTAAACTGATTTCCCAGTCCCCTGATGGTGTGTGGTCAGCAGTTTGGAAAACCTTCTTATCACAGAAAGGGCATTGCTGCCCGTCACTGACCCAAAGGTCTTCCTTTCCAGCCCGGGCTTCCCACGGGCCTTTCTTCAACGTCCCCCCAGTCCCTGCCGGCCGCTTGTCATTAAATAACACTTTACTATCTCTAACCCTCTCCCTCACTGGCAGCCTAACTCAATTAGGGTTGAGCTGGTGGGAGGCCTAAAGCAGATTAAGGGCAGACAAAGGGCGCTTTGGGGGCTGCCTGCAGCTTTGCGTCTCTAGGAGGTCTGCTCTCTTCCTGTGTTTACTCTCAGGCTTCAAAGGAAGGAAGGAGGAGAGAGCGAGCCCTGGCTCACCTGCCCACACCAGCAAGGCTGTCCCCACCTTGCCCAGCGTCTCAGGTGAGCCGCCTTCCTTCCGCCCCCCGACCGTGCGGGTAGTCGGGGCGCACCCACTCCTAGGGCAGGGTGGACAGCGGTGTCGACTGGCAGTCAGTCAGCACACGGAGACTCTCGAGGGGGCTCAAACCAGACCTGACCCTGCCTCGTAGGACGGGCCTGCGGCTATGTCCCCAGGGTGGGCGTTCCTAAGAAGGGCCGTGGTCCATCTCCAGGGAACCGACAGGGCCACTGCTCCCTGCACCCCCCGCCCCCCCGGCGTTTCCTCAGCTCTGGTCTTGTCCAACACTCACGCGTAGGCTCTGTGCTTCTCTTATGGGGGGACCTGAGTTAGCTTTGTCCGCCCACACACACGGCACCCCACACAGAGAAGGTGCTCAAGAAACATCTGCCAAGTCCACCTCAAATGGTAATTCGGGCCCTTTACAAATCCAGCACTGTCCAGTTGACTTTGATGCGGCCACACGACAGATGACGGCTCTGACCCGAGTACAGGCCTTCGTCCTTGCCGGGGTTTGAGTCACATTAAATGTTCTTGTAGCTGCGCTGAGAAAAGGGAAAAGAAACCGGCAAAATTAATTTTAGTAATTTATTTAGTTTATTCAACATATGAAAAACATTATCATTTCAATATGTAATCCATATAAAACCAGTACAATATTTCACATTCTTCTTTTTTTGTGCTAAGTCTTTCAAATCCAGTGTGTATTTTATACTCACAGCACATCCCAGTTCAGAATTGCCACATTTCAAGGGCTTACCGAGCCCGTGGCTCGTGGCCCACATTGCACAACATGGCTCTGGACTAGCCAGGCCTCTCGGGTTCCTTTGGGGCTGAGGCTGGGGCCTGGCTGGGAAGAGGGGTGGCGTGGGGCGGCCACGCAGGTCACTTTGGGTGAGCTTTACACCCCCACCCACCCCCCGCCTCCTTGCTTGCCTTTTCCATCAGGCACTCTTTTGGGGGGGAGAAGGGAGAAGATGTGGAAACAACTGCCATGGGCCACGTGGCTGGCCCTGGCGCAGAGCCATGCTGTCACCTCACCCGGGTCTGCCCCATTGCCTGTTAGGGAGACGCCCAAAGAAGCACATCCCATCAACACGCCAGTCTGTCCAGCCAGGTTTGGCACAAGACTGAAATCTGTGGGGTTGAATCACTAGCATATCCGCCCCACCGCCACCTGAGACTCGTGACCTTCCATCAGGCTCAGCTGTCTTCTCTGTGACACGGTAGAGACACTGACTGACAGTTTGGCGTGAGTTCATTTAGTCATCCAGAAGGTATTTGAGACAGCTGGCCGTGCCTTTTCACAAGCAGTGCTGCTCGGCTGCCCTGGTGATCAGTTAGCCACCTGGCATCCCGGCCCAGCCCCTCTAGGACCACATTCCCCGTGAGAAAAGTTCATCTAATTCCCATGAGTGAGTCACGCAAGGCGCTCAGAGCGGAACGCAACGCCAGCTCATTGCAATATCTTCCAAAGGTCCTCGTTGAGGATTGGCTCGCGCCCCCCAGGAGACGCGCTCAGATGGCAATCTGCGTTCCTGTGGGTGTGAGCTCATCTGTAAACAAGGCCTTTGGAAGATTGACCCTTAGTTAAGGTGCGGCCAGCAGGGTGGGCCTGAAGCCACATTTCTGAGTCCTCAGGAGGCAGGAAATTTGGACACAGAAGTAGAAGCCACAGGAGAGAGGGGGACTCAGAGGCCTGTGACGGGAGGCAGAGGGGCTGGCCAGGGAACCCCAAGGATCGTGACAACCACAACCTTGGGGGCAGAGCCCGGCTTGGCCGACACCTGGGTTTGCACTAAAATAAGTTGCTCTCGTCAAGCCAGCTGGTGTCCTGGCAAACCAACACAGCCCTCCGCTAGCCCTGAGGTTTTAAAATTTTTCCAAAGTACAAAATCTTTCTTTCAAATGAAAACTTAGAGGGGAGCCCCAGTAAAATAAATTCTCCTGCAGGGACTAGGAGATGGGGAAGAGCTCACCTCTCACTCCCTCCTTCCTCCCCAGGAACACGGGTGTGGCTGCAGTGCATTGAAAACCACTGATGCTGGCCAAGCTGCTCATTTCATACATCGGGAAACCATAATCCAGAGAGGTTGTGGGCAGCACGGCAAAGCCGAGTTCAGAAACTTGTCCCCTGATTCCAAGGTCTCTGTTTATTTCCAAAGAGTTCTACGGACATGCTTGAAAAGACCTCTGCAAATATGCAAGCCCTTACTTTAAAACAGGCTACCTTAACGACAGTTTGGGTTTATTGAGTGTACGTGGTAGGCCCCGTTTTCTCTGATCCTCACAGCAACTGACGCATTTGGCTTTCGTCTCCACTTTACAGGAGAGAGAACTGAGTTCAGCTCTGCAGCCCACCAAGGTGCTGGTCTGGAAGTGGTAGGATTTGAACTCGGCCTGGCCTGACCCGCTGCTCCCGGCTCCGACACCTAAGCTCGTGCCCTCCCAGGTCCTGGATGTGGGTCAGGTGAAAAGAACGTTGGGCACATTTCCCCTAGAATAAGCATCATTAAGGGCAGGGAGGACATAAAGCCCTAAATGTAACGGGAATGGCGAGATGGCCCCAGAGCAAACATGGCCTCCCCGCCCCTCAGGACTGGGGTCTGCTCGAAGCCCCGAGCCCCCGCATCCCACAGAGCTTCCCAGCTCTCGGAGCCCCGAAGCCCCTCAAATCCCTGAGACAACGGGACTGGGGAGAGCTGGGATGGAAGCACTGGGCGTGGCCCCTGCAGCTGCAGGGCTGGAGGTTATAACTGCAAAAAGGCAAGGGGGCCTCTGGGCCCAGAGCGTTTCTCAGGTGGAGGGCGCGAGGCCACGAGGACTCGGGCTAGGGTGGGAAGGCAGAGTCCACGAGCCGGGGCTTGGGCAGCTGCTCGTTGGTCGTGTCCATAAGCCGGCACTGCCTTTGTGCATTTGGGGGAGCCGCTTTGCAGGTGAGAAATGGGGCATTCCCCAGCCACACCCCGAGAAGCTGGATGGATTCAACCTCGAGATCTGTTCTGAGACGCTCTGCTCAGTCTGCCTCTCGATGTGTGTGGAACAGCGTCAAACCAGCTGCCATCCCTTCCCGAGTTCTAGAAGTGCAAGCACAGAGGCACAAACCAGGACAGAGCCGTGGTCGATAGGGGGCTTTCCTGGGGTGAGCCGGGCTTCAGCAAGGGGCTGGGCCCGGGGGCTTGTTTCCGCGCTCTGCTCCTCGGCCCACCCCGAGTCCCTGCCTGGGTGGGAGGGTCAGAGCCAAGACAAACAGCGCATGAGCTCGCTGACGGAGCGCGCCGCGCAGATGTGCTATCTGAAATGTGGATTTTGGACTGGGGTCTTAACCGGAAAAAATAAGCATGAAATCTTGAAACAAGAGAAAATATTAACTTGAACCAGTTCAGGGCTCACTTTACCTTAGAGCCGCTCAGATCCAAATGTTGTTCGTGGTAAAGCCAAAGTTTAAATGGGCCCTTTGGGAGAGAAGGGAAACGGGAGGATTTCCAGAAATGGATAGAGGTTCGGGTCTGGAGCACATTAAAATTGAAAAAAGAAGAAAGGCTGGAAAACAAGCCGGAGTTGACATAAACTCTGACGTAAGAGCTGGCGCAAGGCCACTTTCCCTTCCGCAGTTCCAGGTTTGCAGGATTGCGTTTTGCTGGGGCTGCTTCCTCTCCTTTTCCTTTCCTTGTGGCTCAGGGATAGCTCAAAGCAGGCGGATGTGCTGGAGGAGAGAGGGCTGGGGGATGAGGAGGCAGGTGAGGGTCCGGGGAGGTGCCCGAGAGGGGCAGACGCCGGGGGGAGGCCTCTCCGCAAGCCAGGCCAGCCTGTGGCACGGGCAGCGCGTGGCGTTCCAGCTACAGCCCTGCACTTCCTACAGGTGTGTCCTCCCCTTCCTCGGAAAGAGTAACAGCAGGTGAAGGCTTTAGTGGTTGAGGGGATGAAGGAGGTCTAGATGGGAAGTTCAAGCTCTGGAAGCTGAGGAAGACTTTGGACGGAATTCTGCGGATGAGTGGGTATGATCACAGCAGAGCTGCAGAAGCCCAAGGGAATTCGTCCTCTAATGACAGAGACAAGCAACTCCATCAGCAGCTGTATGTCATTACAATCTTGGTAACTGTTACCAAGGAGAAGTATGCGTGGCCCCAGGGGCATCTAAAGGGGGACGTGACTCAGTCTGTGGTTATGAAAGAAGAAGGACCGGACTGGGGGAGAGAGAGCATGAATTTAGTTTGGAAATGGTGAGGTTGGGGGTCTGTAGACTCCAAATGGCAACGTGAAGTAGGCAGTTGAAATCGGATTAGCTCTGCCAACCTGGGGCTCAGAAAAAGAGTGAGCTACAAACATGGGCGGGATTGAAGCCTGGACACGGATGAGAGCATGTCCTGGCTTCTCACAGACCAGCTGGCCTAAACAGTTGAATTTGTTCTCTCGCAGTTTTGGAGGCTACAAGCCCAAAATGAAGGTGTGGGCAGCCACGCTTCCTCTGACATCGGCTTGATCTGGTGGTGGCCGCAGCAGTCCTAGCTGGAGCCCTCCCCCGTCACGTGGCGTCTCTCTCCTTCTATCTCCTGTGTCCGAATGTCCCCCACGGACAAGGGCTCTGCTGATTCGGCTTGGCCTCACCTCAGCTGACACACATCCTCCAAGATCCTGTTTACAAACAGGTTCACATCCACAGGTCTGGAAGCTGAGGCTTGGACGTGTCTTTGTAGGGGTGTGAGTCAATCCATAAAAGAGTAATTAAGGAGAGAATATAGCAGAAGGCCTTCAAGATCAATAACATTTAAAAATTGAGTAGAGGATGAATCAGCAAGCAAAACTGAGGGAGAATGTGTCTGATTCCATCACCGTGTTCCCGGTCAATCAAGCCTGATGCTTCACGAGAATTAGTAACAATATATTTGTTGAATGAATATATTAGCTTGGCTGTCTTTTCTCATTGAGAGGAACTAAGCTTGTGTTCATCAGTTACTGCTGCAATAGTGCTGTGTAACAAATGACCCTGAAACTCAGTGACTCTCCAAGCCTTCATACGCAGTCCTAGTCTGCTCCACATGTCTCATTTTGGGGCCAAGCCTGAAGAGGCAGTGGTTACCTCAGGCAAGCTCTCTTGTGGCAAGCACTTTCAGAGCCACAGTCCATGCCACGCCTACTCACAACTCAATGGCAAGTCAGGACCAAGACTGAAATCTAGACGCAGGTAGTAGATGAGAAAGAACCCAAGATTTAGAGCCGAAGGGATTTGGGCTCAAATCCCATCTCTATGGCTAATGAAGGCATGAACTCAGGGAAATGACAACCCATCTGAGCCTTAGTGGGTACACACCTGCTTGTAGGGGGCTCTGAGGATTAAATAGAATACACCTGAAGCACATCGCACATCACCTGACCCAAGCTGGGCTGCAGTGTCAGCAGCTGCTGTTGCCTCTGACCTCGTCTTCTAGCCTTTAGGAGCATATCTGAAGTTTGGCGACATCAACCAGAGCTTCACGTCCACATCCGAGGTAGGTTGTGCCTACATCCCAAGGGAGCCTCAGCTGGGAAAGCCCACCGGAGATGAGCCCAGGGCTGGGAAGAAGGAAGGGAAGGCAGTCAAGAAGTCATGATGCAGTTCAGCCCAGCTGTCCGCTGAGCGGCTCCAGACTTGCTGGATCTGCTGCTGTGTTCCCATCCAGTCCAGACACACTTCTGCGTAGGGACCGCCCCTTGCTTTCCAGGCCCAGCTTTGGTTCTTCCTGTTTTGTGAGTGAGAACAACATAGTAACGGAGACTAAAACTCTACAGACAGTCTTTCCAAGTGGGGTTTTGCCCGGATTGCTTTTGAACCCAACCTTGGCCTGAAATGCAATGTCCAGAGCCTTCTTTGCAGCTTGATGGCCTTCGACATGAGTGCCATGGAAAGATGGAGGATGTGTGAGATCCGTCAAGGTCAATGGCACCAGTCCTGCTTTTACCCCTGAAGGCTGCTTGCTTCTCTCCTGGTTAGTAAATTACCAGAGTAACTAACAGAGAAATAGCTGCTGAGCTCTATTACTGCCAGCCTTGTCTCACAATGACCACTCAATATGTTTGCCTTTATAGCTCTTAAAAACGCATTTCTATAACTCAGCATTCTTCCTCAAGTCTTTGGCAGCAGGTTTAATTGACATTCGTTCATTCATTCATTCTTCAGGTAACGAGTAAGCATCTATCATGTGCTCTGGGCTGGGAATTCAGCCATAAATAAATACTGCCCTTGGGAGAGTAGGGATAAGGAAATGGAGGCCCAAAGAGGTCAGAATTTGGCCAAAGTTGCACCAAAAGTTTGAGCCAAGGTCGGAAGGCACGTTCCCGGACAGGCTGGGCTACATAATCTGCGAGGCCCAGTGTGAAATGAAAACGCGGGCCTCACCAAACATTCCTGAAAATTTCAGCACACAGGGCCCTTCTGCCCCTTACCCGTCCTCTGAGTCATACGCCTTCATAAGTTTCTACCAAATCCATAATCAAATGAGTGGGACACTTCTAAAGCAGGAGGAGCTGCCGAGTAAAGAGGGAAACACAGATAAAGCCTAAGAGGAAGCAAGGATAGGAAATTCACAGACAGTGCTCCCATTTGCCCACCTGCTGTCAAAGCCAAATGCTAGGGAAGTGGATGTGGCTCAAGCGATTGGGCTCCCATCTACCATATAGGAGGTCCAGGGTTCGATTCCCGTCTACCATATAGGAGGTCCAGGGTTCGATTCCCGTCTACCATATAGGAGGTCCAGGGTTCGATTCCCGGAGCCTCCTGGTGAAGGCGAGCTGGCCCACGCAGGAGTGCCGGCGCAGCAAGATGATGCAACAAAAAGAGACATAGAGGAGAAACAATAAGAGACGCAGCAGACCATGAGCTGAGGTGGCACAAGAGATTGAGGGCCTCTCTCCACTCCAGAAGGTCCCAGGATCGGTTCCTGGTGCCACCTAAAGAGAAGACAAGCAGACACAGAAGAACACACAGTGAGTGGACACAGAGAGCAGACGGAGGGTGGAGAGAAATAAATAAATAAATAAAAGTTAAATGTTAAATAAAGTCCTGCCTCGATAAATCCTGAGCAGGGGAACACCCAGACTTGAATTTTCGAAGGCTTGCATTTCACACAAAGGACCTAGGATTTGCAAACACGCTCTTCGGCCTCATGGGTTCTTTTGAAAAAGGCCTTAAGTAAGGGCCGGAAAAGCACAGCGGACAGATCTGCTGGCTGTCCGTGCCCTGGAACATGAGCAGGGGGTCCCCTTGGCTTTCTTTTTGAAAGGAGCATTAGCATAGCAAACAGAGGGAGAGCAAAGAAGCTCTGCCCTTCAGTGAGACTGGGCAGCAGTTGCCCCTCAACGAAGCGGCAGGCTCTGCCCCTGTTTTTTGCGGGGGATGTGCTCCCTGCCTGGTTCCCCCACACGAAGGCAGAGCAGGGGGCTGGGGACCCCAAAGGCTGACTGGTTTGACTCAAGCTGGTAAGAGAAGACACAGGACTAAAGAGGTGGAAAGGGGTGCTCATCAGAGAACCCCAAGTTTTGATCCAGTCTCCAGTCCTGCTTGTGACCTCGGCAGGCAC
>JAQZBX010050695.1:0-19597 GCA_029593785.1 Cabassous unicinctus | reverse complement strand
GGTGGAGGGGCGGGGCAGGTGGAGGGGCGGGGCAGGTGGGGGTCAGGCTGCACGTGTGTTGGGGGGTGGGCCTGGTGGGCTCCGAGTTGGGAAGGGCTGTGGGAGCTGAGCCAGGAGGAGCGTCTCCTGGATGCCGGGATTTCGGGGGGCCCCTGGTGCAGCAAGGCAGATCTGCAGGCTTGACTCGGGGGTGGGAGGCGTCTCCGGGCAGGGGCGTCAGGCGCTGGCCAGGACCCTCTGCTCGGGCCGGGCTCAGGTCTGCTCTCCCCTGGTTCCCGCAGGATGAAGATGAGACGCTACAAGCTCTTCCTCACGCTCTGCATGGCCGGCCTCTGCCTCATCTCCTTCCTGCACTTCTTTAAGACCCTGTCCTACATCACCTTCCCCCGCGAACTGGCCTCCCTCAGCCCCAACCTCGTGTCCAGCTTCTTCTGGAACAATGCCCCCGTCACGCCCCAGGCCAGCCCCGAGCCCGGGGGCCCCGACCTGCTGCGGACCCCACTCTATTCCCACTCGCCGCTGCTCCAGCCGCTGCCGCCCAGCAAGGCCACCGAGGAGCTGCACCGGCTGGACTTTGTGCTGCCCGAGGACACGACCGAGTATTTCGTCCGCACCAAAGCCGGCGGCGTGTGCTTCAAACCCGGCACCAAGACGCTGGAGAAGCCGCCGTCGGGGCGGCCGGAGGAGAAGCCGCAGGCGGGGGACGGCTCCTCGGCCAAGGGCCCCGCCCGCCACCTGCTGAGCGCGCGGGAGCGCCCGGGCGGCCGCGGCGCGCGGCGCAAGTGGGTGGAGTGCGTGTGCCTGCCGGGCTGGCACGGGCCCAGCTGCGGGGTGCCCACCGTGGTGCAGTACTCCAACCTGCCCACCAAGGAGCGCCTGGTGCCCCGCGAGGTGCCGCGGCGCGTCATCAACGCCATCAACATCAACCACGAGTTCGACCTCCTGGACGTGCGCTTCCACGAGCTGGGCGACGTGGTGGACGCCTTCGTGGTGTGCGAGTCCAACTTCACGGCCTACGGCGAGCCGCGGCCGCTCAAGTTCCGCGAGATGCTGCGCAACGGCACCTTCGAGTACATCCGCCACAAGGTGCTCTACGTCTTCCTGGACCACTTCCCGCCCGGCGGCCGGCAGGACGGCTGGATCGCCGACGACTACCTGCGCACCTTCCTGACGCAGGACGGGGTCTCGCGGCTGCGCAACCTGCGGCCCGACGACGTGTTCATCATCGACGACGCGGACGAGATCCCCGCGCGCGACGGCGTCCTCTTCCTCAAGCTCTACGACGGCTGGACCGAGCCCTTCGCCTTCCACATGCGCAAGTCGCTCTACGGCTTCTTCTGGAAGCAGCCGGGCACGCTGGAGGTGGTGTCGGGCTGCACGGTGGACATGCTGCGCACGGTGTACGGGCTGGACGGCATCCGCCTGCGGCGCCGCCAGTACTACACCATGCCCGAGTTCCGGCGCTACGAGAACCGCACGGGCCACATCCTGGTGCAGTGGGCGCTGGGCAGCCCCCTGCACTTCGCCGGCTGGCACTGCTCCTGGTGCTTCACCCCCGAGGGCATCTACTTCAAGCTCGTGTCCGCCCAGAACGGCGACTTCCCCCGCTGGGGCGACTACGAGGACAAGCGCGACCTCAATTACATCCGGAGCTTGATCCGCACGGGGGGCTGGTTCGACGGCACGCAGCAGGAGTACCCGCCAGCCGACCCCAGCGAACACATGTACGCCCCCAAGTACCTCCTCAAGAACTACCACCAGTTCCGCTACCTGCTGGAAAACCCCTACGAGGAGCCCAGGAGCACCGCGGACGGCCGGCGGCCGAGCAAGGACGCCGAGGACAGGCCGCCGCCGGCCAGGGGCGAATTGGACGCGGTGGAAGGCTAAGGCTGCATGATCTTAGAGGGCCGGCGGCGGCTGACCCTCCTTCTGCCGTCTTGTGTGGTTCTTGAGAGGGTCAGGGGTGGGTGGCAGAGTGCAGGTCTTCCCTCCTCCAGCCTTTGGGAATCAAAGGGTCCAGGCTTTCTGCTTGGGGAGCAGGCCCAGGCGTCTGCAGGGCCCTTTTGCCGGCCAAGAGTTCTGTGCCCGGGAGGTGCGAATGGAGAGTTCATCATGGTTGCTGGGTAGCGGGCAAGGTGGATGGGGTGCGGGGCCTCACCCAGGGCAGGCGTGGGGGCTGCTGGCCTGCGGGGGAGAAGCCAGCCATTTGCATGGAGGAGGAGCTGGACCTGCGGTGGAAAAGGAGGTCCCAGGTTCTGTAAATAGATGCCTCTGGGTCCGGGAGGAAGAGGTGACACCGAGGTGGGAGAGAGTGAAACGCAGCAGCCAGCTGGGGGGAAGCGCTGATGAATGCTTTGCCATGTTCTCAGAACTGCCTGGCCGAGGGAGAACACCCACCCACCTGCCCGCCAGGGCATGGCTGTGCTGGGAGGACGGCTCTGCTCTCCCCAGCCCCTCAGCCTGAGGAGTCTTCCTTTTGGCTCCCAGACCTGGCCTTGACTTTCCTTGTTATGTTCTGTATTGCTCTTTGTGGGCTGCTCACTCAGTCCTTGCCAAGGCCAGGGATCCAGTTTTCAGGGTGGGATAGGAGCTGGAGGCTGGACCCACAGCCAGCCTAGCAGGTCAGGCCTGGGGGTGGGGGTGGGTGGGGTGGGGGAGAGGAGGAGACTGACATGAGGCCTCTGCATCATTCACCCTCTCACTCTCCATCACCCCTTCCCACCTGAACTCACAGTGCCAGCTCTCCACTGCTTCAGGTGGAATCACCTTTGGGCCTCTCCTGGGCTAGGGACCAGAAGGGGGCTACAAGGCTGCCCAAGGCCCAGAAAGGGACCTTAAGACCAGTTGTATGTCATCTCAGTCCTCTTAGTTAACCTTGTGGGGGTGGGGTGGGAGGTGTATTTGTTAGGGGTAGATTCTAAGCTGCTGTGATTAAGAAACCTGAATACAGTGGTTTAAAGACAGAAACTCATTTCTAATTTAACTGTGTAGAGGAGATGGTCCAGAGTTAGTAAGGCAGCTCTGCTTTCCTTCATACACACCTTCCAATTCTGGATACAGGGTGGCTGCTCCAGCTCCCACCATCACATGTGCATCCAAGCCAAGGGAAAGCAGAGAAAGGCAAGGGAAGCACACACCCTTTCCTTTGAAGGACATGGCACAGTCCCTTCTGCTTGCATCTTATTAGCCAGCCTTAGACACATGGCTACAAGTAGCTACAAGGGAAGCTGGGAAATGTAGTCTTCAGCTGGGCTGCCATGTTTCCCACATGAGAGTTTTGCTAAAGGAGGAGGAGAGAATGGATATGATATACAAGGAGCATCTCTGGCACAGGGGGAGAGGATGTGGAGAAAGACTGGAAATGACTTTTCCCATCTTTGGTTCCTTCCCTCATTGTTCAGAGCTTCTGAAACAACTTTTTCTTGCTCCCTCTCCTCTCACTGTGCCAGCCCAAGGCTGGACATGGCAAGAGCCAGCAGCTGTGTGAAAAGGATGAGATGTCCGCCTCTTCCCTGGGCTTCTCAGATGCCTACCCAGTGACAGCAGTGTGCAGTGTCTGCCTGTGGAATGGTCCACGTTTGTGCGCGTGTGTGTCTATTTATGGGCATGGGTGCATGCTTGGTGTGTATTTGTACATGTCTGTATTGATGTGTCCCTGTAGATATATGCTTGTGTGTGGATGTAGGAGTTGGCTCAGGGGTCTCCTTCCCTGGAGCCTGGAGCTTGGAGCCACCTCCTTCAGCACCTCAAAATGGCTGAGGCAGAAAGCTCTTGGGGAACCTGGAAAGTGAGGCTCAAGGGAATGTGAGGTCTGTCTGTCTCTGTCAGTCTTTCAGTCCAAGAATCCTCACGACCCAAGGGCTGTACAGCTGACAGCCCACTGTGTCCCCAGTCCCTCTTCTCCCTACCCACCTCCTCCCACCCCACCCCCTTAACCTCCAGCTGAGGCTTTCTCTGGGATCTTATTGGGGGTTTCCTGCTGGGCCAGGAGAGGAGGGTGTCTCCTCTGTGACGGGGGGAGGTGCCCAGCGCCAGTGTGGTGTGGGGAGCTGGCCTGGCCGGGCGGAGCAGCCTTTGACAGGCAGGCATGAAGCAGGCTGGGGGGCTCTGTTGACCCCAACTCTCCCTCCAGTCTAGGGGATGTCCCCTAAGGGATCCCCTCCTCTGGAGTTACAGCAGCCCCCTTCTCTGGTTCCTGTTGGGGCTGAGAGGAGGCTGGAGAGGTTAGGGGTCAATCCAAGCCGGCCCACCCTGCCTTTGAGGGGACTCCCTCCCCCCACTGCACCTCCCCAGCCTGCGGGCTCCTGAGTCCTCCCTGAGTCCCAGCCCCCTCCCCCAGGCTCAGGGGCCCCCAAGGCCTTCAGTTCACCAGCTCAGGGGCAGGGGAAAGGAGGGAGAATCCTGGCCAGCAAGTGGGGGCGGGGGGCCAGGGAGGGGATTGGAGAGTTTCGCATATTATCCCATCATACACTGGGAAAGGGGGGGTGGCAGGAGAGGCTGGGCCACGCCCTCCAATATGAAGGGAAACCAAGCTGTGAATGGGACCAAGGGGGCTCCGCCGGCCCGTCGGCCATATCCAGGTTTCTTCCCTCAGGAACCAAGGAGGCGGGTCCACGCCAAGCATCCAGGGAGACCAGCTGGCCCAGTGCCACCCATCCTCCCGGCCATGGTGGTTCCCCAGGGACAGGCCTGGGAGAGCTTTGGGGGCAAAGGACACAGGGCGGGAAGGCAGAAGGCAGGGCCCTGGGAAATGTATAATTTGACATGAAGAATAATAAAAGTAATATTTTTTTTGTAAGGAAAAATCAAAATGTACATTCTGAAATCATTTTCTCTGTAAATGGTTGGATTTCATTTCACCCTTAAAGGGATGCTTAAAGGAGAAGATAATATTAATAATAAAAACAGCTACCAAGTCTGAACGGGGTGCCCGTGTGGTCAGTTTGGGGGTTCTCTGGGGCAGTAAGCGGCCGAGCTGGCGGCTCAGGTTTGCTTCAGCTCTGGCACCAGGTGCTGGGTCACTGGGGTGCGAGCCCCTTCCTAGGCCTGGCGGGTGGGGAGAAGGGGTGTGCACCAGGCACCCTCACCTAGGGATGCAGTGACCCCCAACCAGGCGGCATCTGGCTCAGAAAGGGGAGGCGCTGGGCCCAGGTCCCTGCAGAGGGGAGAAGCGCATCTGGCTCCAAGAGCCGGCCACATCCACCCCTCAGGTGGGCAGGGACCCCAGGAAAGCTTTGGCGTCTCTACAGAGAGGGCAGTGGCTCTCCCATAGTTCTGCCCCTACTCTCCGGGCGTCACGGCGAGTGCGCCCGCCTCAGTGGTCCTCCCCTATGTGGTGTCGGGGGACCCTAAGCGCCGAGGCCACACAGCCTGTTGGTGTTCCAGCCGGGCCGGCCGCAATCCCAGCGCTGGGGCCGGTGCGCGTCGCCGGCCCTTGTCCCCGGGATCAGCCACCTCCCTCGGAGGGAGCCGGCCTTGGGCTTGGGCTGTGAGGACCCCTGAGGCCGCGGGATGCGGGGTGCTTCCTGGAGGCGGCCTTCTGAGCCGCGTGTGTGTCCCAAGGAGAATGTTTTTCAGCTCTGCAAACTCCGCGTTAGTCGGGGAGACGGAGGACCGGAGGGGTGTCAGCAGCGTGGCGGCGGGTACGGGGGCTGTTTTCTGCGCACTCACCACTTGCCAGGCACGTCACTGCGTTCCTATGCTCTTGCTATAGTATACTCTGTGATTTTTAACCCTGATGACTGCGGGCCGGGATCCCAGAGCACGGGCCGGAGCCCCCTGCAGGTACTTGGGGTGGAGGATTGAATTCCTGCGGCCTGAGGCGCCGTGGTGAAGAGGCAGATACACCGCCTCGCCAGGAGAGGGCGATGGAGACCCGCGCGCGGCCTTAAATCTGTCCTAGAGTAAAGCACCGTCATATGTTGAGCCACGATTTACTAAGTGCTTGTTTTGTGTCAAACTCTGGGCTAAAAGATCTGCCTCCTCCTCATTCTTGCTCTACAACTGTGGAAAGCGAGGTTTAGACACCAGAAGCTGGGTTCCTAACTGCCAAATTGCACTCCCTCTACCAGCATCCACTGAGGAGGGGGAGGAAGATGAGGGCAGTGGGGGAAGGCGAGGGAAGAGAGGATGGTGGTCCGGAAGGAGCAGGGATTCAAGCATCCTTAAGCTCCCACCCAAGCCACGCTCAGTGCCAGGTCAGGGAACACAGCCCGAGGACGATGCCTACTCCCAGGGGCCTCACAGGCACAGGGAGCTACAACCTCACAGTGATGGTTGAGGGCTGGCACCGCCTTACCAGAGCCCAGGAAACTGCTGCCGTGCTCTGCCTACCAGGGTCAGGTCCAACTGTCTCCCTCATCTGGCCATCCAGGAAAGTCTTGGTGGCCTCACCGTCTTCCAGATCCAGTCTCCCTGTCTAGAAAAATGGACTGGAGAAAGCTTTACTGCACCAGCTCTTATGAAGATAAAATGAATTTTTAAAAAAATGCTTTGCAAACTGTAAAGCTCCATCTGGATGGAAGAGATGAGGGCAATGGTGATGGCAGTGGTCAACATCAATCATTAGAATACCTCTAGGGTCACATCCCAGACTGGGGCTTGAGCTGTGGGCTGTCAAAACCCCAAGGATGCTAAAGGCCCATGATCCCGGGAGCTCGCTGGAAGCCCCCATCCATGCACCCAAATCACAGAATAACCACAAATCTCTGGTTAAAGCTCAAGGGAATGAAAGGCCCTGCCCAGGGCCAGCCGTCTGGCCAGCAGCCTTGGCCCCTGGCCTGCTGTTCTGGTGAATTCCCAGACACTCAGTTCTCGCATAAAACAAACTTTAAATTAACATAGTTCTTTTAGTTTATCGGTTATTTAACCACCCCGGAACTTAGTGGCATAAAACAACAACTTGCTCACAGTTCTACAGTTCAGGCTGGGCTCAGCTGAGTGGTTCTTCTACCCAGCACAGCATGAGCAGCTGCTCGGGGATGCCCCTGCCCTCTCGGCCTGGCCTGGGTTGCTGGGTGGATGACAAAAGAAGGGCTGATGCACAAAGGACTGAGCCTGTCAGCCAGCCAAGAATCCCACACGAGATATGAGGGAGTGACATCACCACAGACAGGACCCCCCATACCTGGTGGATCACTGAGATGAGGTGTTGAGGAAAGCCCCACATCACCGAAGAGGTCCACTGCCAAAAATGCATCTAATCCCAAGGAAACATCACACAAACCCAAGTTGAGAGGGACATTCTGCAAAAACAAAACAAAGCAAAACAAACCAGCCTCCTTCCTGTGCATCCCAATTGTCTGCAACCCTGTCTTTCTGCAGCATTTGCTAGAAAAAACAACTCTGGACACAAACCACCCTTCTAGCACCTATCCCGGACTGCTGAGAGTGGCTAGATGCAAAACATCAAGAGGAGGTCAGCTGGGCCAGTGAGTGGAGGTGGGGGCGGCTGCTTGGAGAGGAAGCAGCCATTAGAGTGACTGGCCTCTCCAGGGTCTGGTTCCAGTCGCTCCTTAGGACAGCCTGGCCAGAGCTGGCCTGAGTGGAGCTCTGGTTTAGGAAATTCTGAAAGGAGCCCTATCCGAGGTGTCACCCTGACCCAGGAATCAGCAAAGTCGAAGTAGTCACAATAGTCTGAAGACAGGGTCCTCAGACACATACGGGGATTTAATATATAATGAAGGTAATGTTTTTAGGGCATTGGGGAAAGAACGATTATTTCATAAATATCTGACAATCATTTGGGAAATAGACTAATTTCAATCCCTATCTCACTCCTTACACCAAAGTGAATTCCAGGTGAATATGCCAGAAATATAAATTTTTAAAATGAATCTATGAAAGTATGGGAAAAAAAACATGGATATTTATTAAATGATCTAATAGTGGGGAATGACTTTCAAAGGATGAAATAAAACCTAACAGACATAATAAAAGTGGAGATTAGTAACTTCCATTACAGAAAAATACCCAAAACAAATTTAAAAGGCAAACAATAATAAGTTGATTTTAAAATTGTAAAACATATAACAAAGGACAAATTTCTTCACTATGTAAAGAGCCCCTACCAACCAATAAGAAGGCCAATAACCCTTAGAAAATATGGACAAAGCAAATATGACAGTTCACAGAAAAAGAACTAATGCCACTAAAATTTGAAAAGATGAAAGCCTCATGATAAGAGAAATGCACATTGAAATTATAAAATATCCTTTTTCATCTTTCACATTAGCAAAGATTAAGAAGGGTGTGGGGGAAGCAGATGTGGCTCAAGTGATTGGGCTCCTGTCTGCCATATGGGAGTTCCAGGGTTCGATTCCCGGGGCCTCCTGGTGAAAAGCAGGCTGCCCTGCACGGCGAGCTGGCCCAAGTGGAAAGCTGGCTCCCGTGGAGTGCTGGCCTGCATGGAGTGCTGGCCCACCCGGAGAGCTGTCACAGCAAGATGATGCAACAAAAAGAGACACAGAGGAGAGAATGAGAGATGTGGCAGATCAGGGAGCTGAGGTGGCACAGGAAATTGAGCAGCCTCTCTCCACTCTGGAAGGTCCCAGGATTGGTTCCTGGTGCCACCTGAAGAGAAGAAAAGCAGACACAGAAAGAACACACCAAGAACAGACAGCGAACACAGAACAACGCAGGGGTGGGGGTGGGGGATAAATAAATCTTTTTTTTTTTCTTTTTAAAGAAGGGTGTGGGATATACTAATTGCCAATAAGCAAAAGAAAAGATGCTCAACATCATTAGTCATCAGAGAAATCAAAACCACAAGGAGATACCGCTTCAAACCCGCTAGATGGCTATCATTTTTTAAAAATGGAAAATAAGTTCTGGCAAGGATTCAGAACCCTTGCACATTGTTGGTGGCAAACAATTTTGTGGCTCCTCAGAAAGTAGAACGTAGAATTACCATATGACTCAGCAATTCTGCTTCTAGGTATATACCCCAAAGAATTGAAAAACAGGCATTTGAACAGATGCGTGTACACTGATGTTCATAGCATCAGTATTCACAATAGCCAAAAGGTGGAAGCAACCCAAGTGTCCATCAACAGAAGAATGGACAAACAAAATGAGGTGTGTACATACACTGGAATAGTATTCATCCAAAATATGCCACTACATGGATGAAGCTTGAAGACGTGTTGAGTGAAATAAGCCAGACACTTTTATTAAATACCTGGAATTTGCTAATTCATACAGACAGAAAGTAAATTACAGATTACCAAGGGGTTGGAAGGTGGAATTGCTTAATGGTTTCTGTTTGGGGTGATGAAAAAAATGTTTGGTAATGGATGGTGGTGATTGTGGAACAATATTGTGGGTGTAATTAATACCACTGAATTGTACACTAGAGAGTGGTTAAAATGGGAAATTTTATGTTGTATATGTTATCACAATAAAAATTTTTTAAAAAGAAGCATGTGGGGAAATGGGCCCTTTCCTGTATGTTGGTGGGTCTATAAAATTGTTTGACTTCTCAGACAGCAATTTGGCAATATCTATTTTTTCAAACTCATGTTAATGCATGTGCACATGCTTGTATGCAAGCATACACTTTGAGCTAGAAATTTCACTTCTATAGAAATTTATCATACAGATGCAGTGTCACATAGGCCAAAGAAGTAATTCCTAGCGTATTCATTATAGCATTGCTAGAAAGAGCAAACTATTGGAAATAACCTAAATATTCACTACAAAAAAATTTTGGTAAAGGCATAAAATGAAACACTAGGCAGCTGTAGAAAAATGTTTAAAGTACAGATGCTCTTTCTTTACTTCTAGAAAACTCCAAGCCTGAAGAAGCTGCAGAGGGCATGGGCATGGAGAATCCAGGCTGGAGGGCCAATGGGGCTAGAGGGAGTGAATCACATAACAAGCAAAATTCACCCCATGTATCTTGTGTTCCACCAGGGAACACTTTCTCCTGAACAGTCAATTGGCTTGCTTTTATCCTATTGCCACTAGGAAATCTTATAACTGGTAATGTTTCCATTTTTGCTTTGGTTGCCAGGAAGCTCAGAGAGCAATCTGTAGTTCACCTTGGCAAGGGTACTGCAACCAATGGGCTGCATTTTTTAGTAATTAACTTACCCTGGGCTTTGTCCTATTTCCTTTTTTATTTGTTCATCTATATATTTTATCCTATTTTCATATGCATAAATACACAGTAAACCTTTCAAATCTTTTATGAAACGATTCAAGGCATGAGTTGTTGAGCATCTTCCATGTCCTAGGCTTGACACATGTGAAATCAAATGTAGTCCTTTAACAACCAAAGGATACTTTCCCTCTCTATAAAATTGGCTGAATGCTTCCTGCCTGCCTACCCCTCAGGATCGATACAAGGATCAAAGGAAACTATGGGTGCTTCTTCAGCAGTGAAGCACTCTGCTCCTCCACACGGCAGTCTAAGCACACAGGTGATCACGTTGCCGCCATGCTTCAAAATCCTCCTATGGCTTCCCATGGCTCTTAGCCACCACGGTGCTAAGTTCCTGCCCACCCCTCCAGCTTCGCTTCCCATCTCTGTCCCTGTGTCCCTGGCTTTCATGCGCCCCCCCCCCAACCTCTTCCTTCAGCTTTATGTTCTCACCATGCACCCCTCACTGCAGGTACCTTCCTTTCTTGGGGCCGGGTGGGGGGCCTGGGGCTACGCAGTCTCTCTACACCCTGATCCTTTTTGTACTTCTATGTTTAGTTCTCTGATGATTCAATTAATCTTATTTGTAACAGCTTTATTTTAACATGTCATGCAATGCACACATTTAAAGTATACAAGTAAAAAAAAAAGAGTATACAAGTCAATTAGTGATTTTTAAGTGTATTCAGAGTTGTGCAGCCATCACCACAATCAGTTCTGGAAAAATTTCATCACCCCAAACCCAGAAGTCATTCCCCATCTCTCCCCATTCCCTGGCAATTTCACATCAGTGCAATGATAAAACATGTGGTCTCTGTGCCTGGCTTCTTCCACTTAGTATAATGTCTTCAAGTTTCATCCACAATGTAGCATGTATCTGTACTGCATTCCTTTTTATGGCCAAATAATATTCCAGCGTATGGACAGGCCACATTTTGCTTATCCACTTACCTGTCGATGGATGCTTGGGTTGTTTCTACTTTTTGTCTATTTGAGCTGCTGTGACTTTTCCATATGGCCATGTCCTGGTTCCCGCTGTAACTTAAAGGGAAGCTCTCATGACGTCTGGAGCCCTTGAGGGCCTGCAAATGAAGGAGGAGGAGGATATCCTCAAATACCTTGCAGCGGAACTCGCTTAGTTGGCACCACTCTTGACTTCCACCTTGAACAGTGCATCTACATCACACATCTGAAGAGGACCTCGGAGGAGCTGCCGCCAGTGGCTCATGCCATGGTTGCCACTGAAAACCCGGCTGATGTCACTGTCACCCTCCAGGAACACCGGCCAGCGGGCTGTGCTGACGTTTGCTGCTGCCCCTGGAGCTACTCCTATTGCCGGGCGCTTCACTCCTGGAACCTTCGCTGACCAGTTCCAGGCAGCCTCCCGGGAGCCACGTCTGCTGGGGGCGACTGATCCCA
This sequence comes from Cabassous unicinctus, assembly GCA_029593785.1. Taxonomy (NCBI): domain Eukaryota; kingdom Metazoa; phylum Chordata; class Mammalia; order Cingulata; family Chlamyphoridae; genus Cabassous; species Cabassous unicinctus. Next base: position 8,037 of record JAQZBX010050695.1, on the reverse strand, counting down.
GGGCAGACCACCAGCGCCCCCACAGGTATCCTATGTTCAGCTCTGGCCACTGTGTGTAGCACAGATTCTCAGGGGGTCTGACATGGTGGGTGCTGGCCCTGGAAGCTCTGCAAAGGCGTGGCACCATCTCCAGTGAGCACAGGCTTTTTTGTGTTTTTTTTTTAAAGATTTATTTATTTATTTCTCCCCCCCACCCCTCACTATTTTGTGCTCACTGTCTGCTCTCTGCGTGTTCTTCTGTGTCTGCAGTGGGAACCGATCCTGGGACCTTCTGGAGTGTGAGAGAGGTGCTCAATCTCTTGTGCCACCTCAGCTCCCTGGCCTGCTGCGTCTCTTGTTTTCTCTCCTCTGTGTCTCTTTTTGTTGTGTCATCTTGCTGTGCCAGCTCTCCACGCGGGCCAGCACTCCTGCATAGGCCAGCACTCCGCGTGGGCCAGCTCTCTGCTCAGGCCAGCTCACCACGCAGGCCAGCTTGCTTTTTACCAGGAGGCCCCAAGAATTGAACCCTGGACCTCCTATATGGTAGACGGGAGCCCAATCACTTGAGCCACATCCCTTTCCCCAGGTTCTTAATCTTGATCCATTCCTGTGGGTGTGAACCCATTATAAACAGGACCTTTTGATGAGGTTACTTCAGTTATGGTGTGGTCCAACTGAATCAGGATGGGTCTTAATCCTATTACTGCTGTACAGCAGGGGTTCTTAACCTTTTTTGTTCCAGACCCTTTTGCCAGTCAGGTGAAAACCACAGACCCCTTCTCAGAATGTAGCAGCATATAGTTTTGTGATACTCAACTAGCGTCAGATCTAACACCTACTGTAATTTCAAAGTATGGATGAGCGTAAGCAATTTTTTGAGATATGCAAAACTGTAATGTAATATGAAATGAATGCTATTTTAATTTATTGCATACATTCATAAGTGAAGGAAATGCTAGATTTCAGTTAGAGGTCAGAGAAAATAAAGATAAATTGATTTTTTTCAATTCAAGCTCGTGGACCCCTGGTTAAGAACCCCTGCCTTACAGGGAAGGCCACAGAGAGAGAGAGAGAAAGCCACAGGGAGCGGCCAGAAACTGAAAGCCAACGGAACCTAGAGTAGCCAGGAGAGTCTGCCATGTGCATTGCCATGTGACAGAAAAGCCAAGGACCAAGGATCGGCAGCAGCCAGCCCCAGAACGACACAGTCTTCTGGGAGAAAGCATGGCCTTGATTTTGGACTTTGCCTAGCCTCAAAACCATGAGCCAATAAATTCCCATTGTTTAAGCTACTCATTGCATGGCATTTGATTTGGCAGCCAGGAAACTAAAACACATGTTTTCATTTCTCTTGGGTATTGTTTTAATTTGCGAGGCTACCACCATAAAATGAGTTGGCTTTAACAATGGGAATTTATTAGCTTACAAGCTTACAGTTTTGAGGCCATGAGAATATCCAAATCAAGACATCATCAAGGCAATGTTTTCTTTCCAAAGATCGGCTGCTGGCAACCCTCGACTCCTCTGCCACATGACAAGGCACATGGCAGTGTCTGTTGGTCTCTCCCTTCTCTTTCAGGTTTGTTTGCTTTCACCTTCTTGCTTCTGTGGCTTTCTCTCTCTCTCCTCATCCTGTTTACAAAGGACTCCTGTAAGAAGATTGAGACCCTCCTTGGGCCACATCTTAACTGAAATAACCTCATGAAAACCTACCTAGAATAGGTTTACACTCACAGGAGTAGATTAGCTTTAAGAACATGATTTTCTGGGGTACATACAGTTCCAAACCACAGGTATTGTGGCAGTTTGATATCATTTATGAATTCCAAAAAGAGATATTGATTATATTTGTAAACTGGTATGTTTCTCTGGCTGTGATAACCCCTTGATTGCATTAGATTTAGCTGAGATGTCTGATTAAATTATTTTTTAGATTAGGGATTTGATTCAACCTCGTCATTAGAGTTGAATCAACTCAGCGTTGAGTCCCAGCCCTCTTGGTGGGCTGATAAAACAGACTCTCACATGGAAGTAGAGACACAGAGAGAAGATACACAGAGGAGGTGAGATAGCTCACTAGACACGGTAGAGGCCCCAGGAAGAGAGATGAGCCTGATAGTCTACAGCTGACTTGAGAACAGAGCAACTGAGCCCAGACAGAAACAAGCCCTGGGGAAAGAGACGAGCTTTATGCCAGCCTACAGATGAAATCAGAAGAAGCTGGGACCACAGAGCCTTAAGAGGAAGAAGGGTGAAACCTCGCAGACATCACTCACCATTTTGCTTCAACAGTTGGCAAATGACTTTGGGTAAGAAAGTACCTCTTCTGGTACCTTGAGTTGGACTCTTTAGGGCCTTGTGACTGTAAGCTTCTACCCCAAATAAATATCCTTTATAAAAGCCAACAGAGTTCTGGTACTATACATCAACACCCCTTGGCTGACTAATATATACCTGGAATATCCTCAGCTCTCATCTCGACAACTCTAGCAATTCTGCCATCCTCTGCCTTCTCTTCTTCTTGAACTCCTAGCAGGTGGGTATGGAAGCCTTTTAGATCTCAGTAACCTCAGGATTACTGTTTTGGGTCCTTTTTCTAGCGAAGGAGAGTTTTCCCTTGGGTTTGAGCCCAGCTATGCCATTTTGGTGTTCTCTTTCTATATTTTGAGTAGCAGAGCTTTGTGACTGGGACTGGGAAGATGTGGCTTCTGACGTGTGGTCAGGCTTTCTCTGTGAATTCCCTTGCCTTCCAGGGTAGGATAAGAAACCTAAGGAGGCCTTGGCAGATACAGCAGGATATGGGTGCCCAATGGGTAATGTAAATGAGTGTGAGCACCCATAGACGAGGTGATAGGAAGTGGTGGGGATCGGGGTGAGCTGGGGAGCTCACATCCTGCCCACAGGTGGTGGCTGCTCCTCAGCATAGGTGGGGAGCCACATGCTTCCAGGTTTATTATTTACGTGAACCTGGAACGCTGTCATTTATAAATTTCTGGATCTTGAAAAACTCTTTGTGGAGCAAGCAAAATGCATCTTGGTCTAATTCAGCACATAGACCTCCAGTTTGCCCCTGGAGAGGTGGAAGCTATAATCAGACTGGGTGGTGGCTGCCCTGTCTGTAAAATGGGGACAATGATACCCACCCCTCCAAGGACTGCAGCAGGGATCAAAGGATAAAGTATGTCAAGGGAAACCACCAGCATTGACTGAGCAATCACTCTGGGCACTGTACCCAGCCTTCCCAACCTGCTCCCAAATCCTGAAACTCACAGGTTTGCATAGGTGGGAAATGGAGGAACTGGGGGCTGGGATCTGGGCTCAGAGCCCACGCCTCTGCCCAGCACCCCCTTCCCCCTGCCTGGCAAAGGGAGGATATTCCGTGAAGCAGCTGATATTCCCAATGCCCTTTTCAACACCACCTGGCCCATGAGGGCAGCATTGGTTTCACAGGAGAATCTCACTCCTATCCAGGGATACAGGTTTTAGTCTGCTGAATACAGAATCCACGGCATCTGATGACAGCAAATCCCATTAGGAGGGAGGCGGCTCTCTCTGTTACAGCAATTTCTGGTCCTGGGCTGGCTCTCCTAGTCCTGGGAGCTCCTCTGATCCAGATCCAGCCGGCTTCACCCTGACTCCATTAGTCTGGATAATAAGAGATGTCGGCACCTGGGCTCCATCTGGGTCTTCCCCTGGGATGGGAAGACACCTGGGCTGAACTTTTGTCTGGTCATCCAGGAGCAACTTCCCTCAATTCAGGACAGCTAGCATTTATGGAAGGTCTCAACTTACATAATGCCTCCTACTGGGCAAGGTGAGGGGAACGCACTGGCAAGACCCAGGCCTCAGGGTGCTCAGCCTCTGTCCTCTGCCCTCTCACTCTCCCCTCTTCTCCTCTGTGACATCACCCCACTGAGAGCCCCTCTCTCTGGCATTGTCAACTTCTCTCTCTCTCTGTTGCCTCCTTCCTGGCCGCCCTCAAACACAATGCATGTCTCTTGTCCCATCAAACCTGACAGAGTCTGAAATTTAGGTCAGAGTCCCTTGCCAGATGCCTTTCTGCACTGCCCCTCCCCCCACTGCCATGGCAGCACTGGGGGCAGGGAGGAGCTTGTGATTTTTGGAGTAAAGAGAACTCAGGGAAGAGCAAGAAGAGCTGGGGGCCCTGGGCTGAAGGGCAGACCCCAGGGTCCTCCAGCCCCACAAACAATCATATTCTAGAGAATGGAGGGTTAGGAGGCCCTGGTTCTCCAGCCAGAAATGTCACCGCTGAGATTTATTTGGGTCACAGAATTATTTCTTTACAGTGCAAAGTAGGGTAGCGTGGAAAGGTGGAGAGAACACACACACTTTGAAGTAAGACAGACTTGGGTTCCACCGCAAGCTTCCCCGCTACCGAGCTCGTTGTCTTAGGGTAACTGAACCTGCTCTATCGTGGTTTTCTCATCTATAAAACAGAATAACGATGCTTCCCAAACAGGGATGTTGCAATTAGACATAATACAGCCTTTGTAAAGCACCCAGTTCAATGTCTGCACATAGCAGGTGCATAATAAAGGTGGCACTGGGTGCTGGTACCAGTGTGAGTGGTGAGAGGGAAATAATGGCTGAGCTTCACCTGTTGCCCCCAAATCCAGCCAGCCCTGGGAGGCCAGGGCAAGGATCCTTCAGCCCCCAGACTCCAGGCCCTCCAAGTCTCTTAAGTCTCAAGCTCCCTTGAGGCCCCCACATCCCTTTCGTAGAAACTCCAGGGGTTCATGGTCTCCCCAATAATGCTGGTCTCCCCAAGTCCCAGGGAAACCCTCCCCCTACCTCCACACAGAGACCTTTGGACCCTGGAAAACAGCCTTCTTTTAGCAGTTTGAGAAACCTGGAACATACTCCTAAGCAGGCTGGAGTGTGGAGTGGCTGGGCAATTGCTCAGGCAGAAACCTGAAGCCATGGTTGACCCTTCTCTCTCATACCCCAGACCAGCAAATCCTTCCAGCTCTACCTTGCAATATATCCAGGATCTGATCACTTTGTCCCCACCTCCACTGCCACCTCCCTGGTCTGAGCTATCTTCTTGCCCTTGGATTTTTGCAACAGCCTCTTGACTGATCTCCTTGCTTCAGCCGTGGTTACTCTCAAGCCAGTTACTCTCAAGCCAGACTGAGCCTGTAGAGACGGACCCGCAGGGCTCTTTTGCAACAAACCCTCCAGGGGTTCCAGTCCAGGCACATCTCCCTTCTGCTGCCCCGAGAATTCTCTGACCTTACCTCTGGCCTCTTCCCCAGCTCCCTCTCACTCTGCTCCCCCCTGCCCCAAGCTTAAGGGCCCACCTGAGGCTCTCAGCCTGGAAGGCTCTTCCCACAGGCCTCTGCTCAAAGCCCCCTCATCAAAGAGGCTTCCTTCTCCCTCCCCACACATCCCCTCACTGCCTCTGCACCAGGCACTTTTCTTCCTGGTGCATTGCATGTGGGAGACCCTCAGCAAGGATTTGTTGAATGAATGAATGAATAGTGAGTGACCCTCCCCCCCCCATACCATTCAATCCTCACGATAGCCTTGAGGCTGCTGGGAGGTTAGGACACTTGCCAGGTGGAAGCTGTCCTGGAGTTGCGGAGCTGGACAGCTTGGCCTGACTCCAATGCCTGCGTTCCTGAGAGAAGATGTTCCTAGGCGCCCCTCTGAGCCCCGCGTTGTGCTAGCACAGGGGGAAGGGGGCTTACGGCCTCCATAAAGACCTGGCCCCTGCCCTCAAACCCAGCGAGAGACCCAGACAAATGCATCAAGTTAAAAACAGAGCCTCGCACATAATGGGCGCCAATCAATATCTCGTTGAACGGGTTCGGAGCCATAGTGGCGGTGTGCCGGCATTTCTGTGGGTCCCCAAGAGGCACCCACAGTGTGGTGGAGGAGGGCGAGAGGAAAGGGCTGGAAAGCCTGCCCTAGGGGACAGCTGAGGTGGACCCTGAAGGGTAGGAGCTTGCCAGGAGCCAAGGGGTCTTGGGAGCGGAGACAGCATGGAGGCATGAAAAGAAAACGATCGAGAAAAGAGAGTGGGAAGAGCTCTGAAAGCCTGAGAGGGGATGTTACTGGTGGTAGAATTCCCTAGGGTACCCCCCGGGGCCCCAGCCCGAGAGCGGCGGCCAGGGCTGCGGTCTGGCACCTTTGACAGGCTACGGGGACCGGCAGTGGGTGTGGGGTCTCGTTGGAGGGCGAGCCGCCCCCGCCAGCTCTCACTCGGGACCGCCACGGTAACCGCAGCCGGACCCCAGCCCCGATGGCCCTCCTCGGGGGCGGGGCCGGAATGACCTTGGCAGGCCGCCTCCAGGCAACGGCACGCGGGAGGCGGGGCTCCTGGCTGGGGGGGCGGAGTCCCGCCAGGGGGCGTGGCCACACGGATCCCGGCCCCGCCCCGAGAGGGGCCGAGACGGGGGAGACCGGAAGTCCTTCCGCCTCCGTCCACCCCCTGCTCCCTTCGGCCCCGCCCCTCAGCTCCGTGCGCAAGGTCGTGTCCCGGAAGTGAAGGGGCCATGTTGGTGGGTGACCCCGGGAGAAGTACCCGGCGAGAGGGGAATCCTGAAGAGTGGTAACGCGCGGCCCGCGGGTGAGTGAGGGAGGGAGGGCGAGTGAGGCCGACGGCGGCCGGGCGGCCAGGGGCTCGTCGCAGCTCCAAGCAGGGTCTCTGCCGGCGCCCCCCATCCGGCCCGAACCCGCGCTACCGCCCTGGCCGCCGGGGGTCTCGCCCCAAGCCGATCTCGCCTTTTTCCTGGGAGATGACTCCTTGTCCCGACCCCGCCCCGCCTCCTGCAGTCCTCCCCTTCCCCGACCGCCTGCCCCAGCCTCGGGGTCTCAGCTCCTCGGCTCGGCCTAGCCGCCCCGAATGTCGGGTAGGAACCGTGGACTGGCGGTGGCCCCGCCGCCCCCTCGCCAAGCGACCTTGTAGTAACAGCTCTCGTGGTGACAGGCTCCTTATACCTCATAAAGCACTTTCCCTGTTGATTTCTAGAATTCATCTCACCCACTATGGGAGCTCTTCTTCAGTTGAGGGGAAAGGGACTGGAGCAGTGGTTTTCTAAGGCCGCAGGCTAGTAGCTGGCCGGCTGGCTTTGGGCCTAAAGTCCAGATCTTTTTCCCAGATACCTGACCCTCGCAATCTCATTTCTTATTTCTGAAACTGGGGTAATCATATCTTCCACATAGAATGTTGTGAGGATTCTATCTTAAATTCAGCATATTGTTTGACCCCTTGGTATGTGCCAGGAACTGTGCTGGGAAAGTTTGTAGTGCTCGGGGAGTGCTGTGCACGTGGTTAAGGACCGAGCAAATGGTAACCATCTATTGAGGCAGGCAGAGTCCAGCCTCCCATTTAAGGCCCAGTGCTGAGGGCAAATCACTTTCTTTGCGAGCATCAGTTTCCTCCACTTTAAATGGTGAGTGGGGCATTTAAATGCAACTGTGGGGTCTTGAGAGAATGAGATGCCTGGTTTTGTGGGAATTGCTTGGAACTTGCAGGGTATATTGCAATCACTCAGGAAGTGTTCACTATTGCTATGAACCCTGACCTTATAGGTTCCTTAATTTTGTTTTAGTTCTTTAGTTTAAACCTGGTAATGGATGACAAAGCACTTTACCAATAATAACCCTGCTTATGTAAAGGATTTATTGTTACTGAAGGAAGGTGGTAGTAGTTTATGTATAACTAAATCTACTATATTGAGCACTTATATACCAGGCTAGGTAGCACTAATAATAGCGCTTCCTGATATGTTGCTTAGTACATATCCCAAGCACTGTTCTAAAGATGTTACACACATTAACTCATTTAATCTTCCTGCCAACCATAGGGGAAGATGCAAACACAGAGAAGTTAGGAAACTTGCCCAAGGTGATGTAGCTCATAAGTGGTGGTGCCAGATTCAAGTATAGCCTAGAGTCCTTGTCTTCAACCACTCTAGACCACCTCTTATGGTAAAGTTCTGTTACAGGTGCTTTACCATGCATCATCACGTGTAATTCTACAAATAACCCTATGTGGTAGCCTCTTTTTTCCCTTTTCTTTTTCTTTCTTTT
>JAQZBX010050694.1:0-19586 GCA_029593785.1 Cabassous unicinctus | reverse complement strand
TCCAAGGTCTAGACTCAAGTACCATACCAGAACTAACACTCTGACATGGGCAAGTGACTTAACTTCTCTGAAGATCATGTTCCCCATCTTTAAAATTGGAACAGCAAAACTGTTGTGAGGATGAAATGAGGTAATGTCTATGAAAGTTTGGGATGCATAAATATAAGTATTTTCTTTTTGTTTCTTCTTCAATGAAAAAAAATATTTTATTTTCAAGTCTAATTTTTATCCTAGTATTATTTTTATAAAATAATTGCTCTCCAGTAAATCTAAAAATTCAATGATCTCTGCTTCATTGAAATTGTTCTTCACAAATGCATAGTTCCTTTTGTTGACTTACTCAGAGAGGCATAAGTTGCATAACACCAAAATTTGAAGACAAATTTCAGTGAAATAGGGCATTATATTTTAACTACATATTGTCATTATCCAAATAACTTGGAGGTATTGTTTTCTCACCTAAACTTACTTTATTAAGGGAAATTATTTCAGTTTGAGTTATTTTATATATATGGACATTGACCAGATTTTAAAAACTTATTTTAGCTGTGAGTTAAAGGTGCTAATGTAAATACGTAATTTGTATAATTATGTTTTAGTGATTAAATTTCTCAATCATGTGTGGACAAAGCATTCTGCATGCCACCATCCTGGACCTTCCTTTTGAGTGGTATATTTAAAATGAAATTGCTTAAAAGATTGCTAAAAAGAGGCCTATGGACATAGATTTTTTTTCCAGAACAGTAAAGATTCTAGAAGATCTAGACTCTGAACAGTATCTGATACAAAAATAAGGAAACAAACTGGATTTCTTGTTTTGCATGTGCCTTCCTACCATGTAACATATTCTGAAATTTTATATATATATTTCAAGCTGAAATTATTCCTATGAATACATTTCCTTTTACATCAGCTATAATGAATTATTCCTGCACTAATCAGTTTATCAGTTAATTGGATAATTTTTCCATATATCCCAGTGATAATCTGAGATTTGAGATTTGCTCGTATTCTGCACACACACACACACACACATACACAAAAGGTAAGAGAAAAATAATTTACATTGTATGGGTATAGCTTAAGCCCTGAAATAATTTTACGTTGTTCTCCATCTGTTGAGCTATTTGAACACATAAATTTTGAAATGTATTTCATGAAAAATGTGTTACACCTTACATAATTTGCTGTTTGGAAATTTCTGCTGTTGTAAAAGATTATATCCATTGGAGTGAGGGAATTTGTATTTCAAGTGTATTGTATTTGCTTATATCAGCAGGCTATTAAATAAATAAGTTCATTACCTACATGAAGCTAGGCATTCTCTAGAGAAAGGCTAAGATGAAGTAAAATGATTATGGTGAAATATCCCTCTTTTTTTTTTTGCTCCCTGGTAAAAACAATAAAAGGAGGATTTGTGTTTTTAGAGGCTAGCCAATTGAGTAGACAGAATTTAAATCTTTGACGCTCTGCTTTCCTATTGTTTCTTTGACAAGTAGAATATATTAGGTCCTTTAAATAGTATTTAGTTCAGACATGATGTCTAAAATATGGTAAGCATTCAATAAGCATTTGTTGAATTAATTTTGGCAAAGCTCTATGATTATCTGAATTTAGGGTATTTTCTTATGTACAGCTGTTAGTTTCTTGTGTGCTTCAATACTAACGTAGCAAATTTTCATTTTTGCTTTTTAGGTTTTGAACCTCTTTCTGGCCTTATTGTTGAGTTCATTTAGTTCAGACAACCTTGCTGCTACTGATGATGATAATGAAATGAACAATCTCCAGATTGCTGTGGGAAGGATGCAAAAGGGAATAGATTATGTGAAAAATAAGATACGAGAATGTTTCCAAAAAGCCTTTTTTAGAAAGCCAAAAGTTTTAGAAATCCATGAAGGCAACAAAATAGACAGCTGCATATCCAATAATACAGGAATTGAAATAAGCAAAGAGCTTAATTATCTTAAAGATGGAAATGGAACCACCAGTGGTGTAGGTACTGGAAGCAGTGTTGAAAAATATGTAATCGATGAAAACGATTATATGTCATTCATAAACAACCCCAGCCTCACTGTAACAGTGCCAATTGCTGTTGGAGAGTCTGACTTTGAAAACTTAAATACCGAAGAGTTCAGCAGTGAGTCAGAACTGGAAGAAAGCAAAGATGTAAGAATATTTTAAGAGTTTTTTGTTGCATTTCCTGTAATAAACATGTAATATGGTTATTTAGTATTCTTCATTGTATTTATATGCATTCTTAAAGAAGTAGCATTGAATGTCGTATATATAGTAATGTTGGAAAATCATGAGATATTCTTTAATGAGAAATCTATTTATAGAAATTTCAACTTTCCACAGGGAAATCATCATTCTGAACAATTAGTATATTCATTTGCTGGATAGTTTGAAAATTTGTTTTAAAAATGTAGTCCTCCAAAAAAGATATGTCAATCACTACATCCTACTGTGCACTACATTATATCTTTCGAAAAATCAATGAACCATTTTATTGATCATTGTGAAAGCATCATCTCCTTACTCTCTCTAATATATTAGGTTTTACTATGCTTCTTTAATGTGGAGAATTTGTGTTTTTTCATTCACTTCTGAAAGTTTCATTTACTATGATAGAGTTTTATTCATTTATGGGTATTATACATATTAGGAAAGTACAAGTAGCACTGATTTTGTATTGCCTACTCAGAGACACACAAACCTACAAGGCTTCCAGATTAACTGGAAAGCCCTAAGAACTACTTGGAACAGTTCCACTTGAGTATTACAGTTAAATTGAAAAGCTGCTCTTACTGTCATATTGCTAGTTGAAAAGAAAAGGGAAGGGAGATGAAAGGAAGGGAAGGGAAGGGAAGGAAGGGAAGGAAGGGAAGAAGGGTGGAAGGAAGGAAATTGTTCCTCCTGTATGATTAGAATTCATATGGTCCTATGAAAGTAACTCAGTAGCTTATCAGTATTAACTCTGCAATTCTGTGTTACAGAGAACAGGATTAAATTTTTTTTACTATTATTTATTTATGGACTTCAAATATACCAGTAGGAAGTAAGTCCAGCACAGATGGGTCTACAAAGACATATTTATATGCATTTTTAAAGAATAGTGTTGAAAGCTTGAAATACTGCTAAGTAATATTGAAAATTTGTGCATATAATATTGATACCATAGGAATCAGACCAATGATGTCTGATTTTGTGAGTGTATTTTGGAACCTTCTTTCCAAAGAATCATATCAACAGAATTTGAAATCCTTATAATTAAGTCACTTATAACTCATAGCTTTCTGATCCTTTTTCCAGTCATTTCACAGATGCTGAGTTATAATATAATAATAAAACTGAAAATACTTTGAAAGTGGTAAATGTACAGTACAAAATGAGGTAGTAATATTCTTTCTCTGATTTCTACTCAGTCTGCTTAGTGAGTTCACTTTCAATTTATGTTGCTCAATCTCTTGATTAAGCATTCAATTCTGATTTGTTTTTCATCATCTGGTATATAGATTGGTGAAGAAGCTCCAATTAATTAAACATTTATTAAGCAATTTGTTTAACTCAGCACTCAGCTGGATACTAGGGGTAAGGAAGAATTAAAGGGGCATTCTATAACATAATCCCCCTACAGGGAAATCTCAGCATCTTTGAATGAGCTAACACCAACTAACGAAATCACTAAGACCTATTAAAGAGCTTAATCCTGCAAAAATGAAAATAAGGTTATAGGTGTTGAGAACAGGAAGAAATAAGTAGAGTTGTTGCTAATGAAAGAGATATAATGGAAATGGGCCTCAAAGTTTGGGTCAAATATAGATGAACAGAAAGCAAAAAGCAGAAACCTACTGAATGAAAGCCAGAGTTGGAAGTAAGTTTAGTATTAAGGTGAGGCAGTGAGGTAACCAGCATGAATAAAGTATTGATTGAGAAGATAGTGGGAAAATATATTTGGGTATATAAAATAGTTTCAAATTCTAAAGTCTTTGATTTAAGTCACAAGAATTTATAATTGGTTGCATAGTCAATAAGGAGCTAGTTAGTGTCTGTTCTTTAGCAGGGGAAGGTAACAGGAAAGTGATGTTTTAAGAAAATTTAATCGATATCAATGAGTAAAATGAGTATCAATGAAATTGAGAGACAAGGGGAATTATCTTGTGGAATGTTGTAGCAATCATTTAATAGCAATGAGGTGATGAAATTCTGGGCTAGGATAATCATAGTGGGCTGAGACTTACTTGCAATTTGACAAACCTTGTAAAAGAGTGTGTAGAACTGAAAAAATGCTAATGCCACTGTCTGAAATAGCCTTTTTAAAAAGGTTACCCAGATTTATGTGGGAAGAGGAGTTCAATTGTGATATACTGAATTAGAAGTGACTGTTGGTATGAGAGGCCAGGGTTTAAAAAATAGATTTGATAATGTGGATTTCATAATCACCTGATTCCCTGAAAATAGAGAAGCTGGCTAAAGAGGTATATAACTATAGAGAGAAAATAAGGGGAGATTACAGACGAAATAGCTTGAATAGCTTGAGGTCAAGGAGAGGTAGAAAAGCCTAGAGGTAGAGAAACTTTTGCTAGATTAATATCATAGGTTCTGTCTCATCAGAACTTTGGAAAGTAAAGTTCTTAATTTCCTTCTAGCAAACAGGCAGTTTTCAGAATACTTTGAAAGCTGTTAAATGTGCACAGATATTTCAGTGACTGCTTAAAGGAATACTATTCTATTGCCATGCCTTTTTAATGGCTTAAAAACATAAACTTGGAATAATGAAATCCAATGTCTCCCTCATTATCAACTCCTGGAAAACATTTACTACCTGCACAAAAATTCCTTGTGTGATTTTTTATAACAATTCTATCATCTTTCAATTTAATTTTTAATACATGAAATAAAATTAAAGAATGTAATGAATTATTTAAGTAGACACTTATATTCTTGGGGAAATGTATCAAAGTAAACATAAATTTTTATATTTTTATAAGCTTAGAAAAAAATTTCAAATTATCTTGTACAATAATATTAATTTCAACAATAAATTTTAAATAGATGATTTGGTAAAAATAAGAACAAAACAACAGGAAAAGTTATCAGGCAACTTTATATATACTCATACACAAGATAAAAAATAAACAGTTTTTAAAAAGAAAAGTGAAAATAGCATGTTCTAACAGCATAGAGCAGATTTAGATACATGCCAGCTAAATGCAGTTTTCATTTGAAATTTCTGAAAACTGCTGGCATTGATCTTTTATTTATTTATTTATTTATTTTAGGCAGTACCAGGGCCTTGTATATGGAAGGCAGGCATTCAGCCACTGAGCTACATCTGCTCCCCAATGAGAGTTGGTCTTTCACTTGTTTGTTTTTAGGAGGTACTAAGGATTGAACCCAGGACCTCATACACAGGAAACAGGCACTCAACTACTTGAGCTACATTCACTCCCCATGGCATTGATCTTTGTTAACATATCACATGCACACCTATGTTGGTTGGCTTATTCTTTCTTTATTTTTTTTTTCTTTTTTCCAGTCTTTTTTGATAGCTATCATACATACACACAAACACACTCATGCACAGATTAAAAACAGCATATTCATAAGACAACATTGTGGTTCACAGTTTTTTATCCACAAGTAACAAAAAAATATTGGCTTCTGATATGGAGAGCATAGAATATACTTTCTCTTTGCTGAAAAAGTGAGCATTTATATAGGCTTAACACCAGAGTGATACATTTTTCAAAAAATAAAAAATACAATAAATTTTTGCCTAAATAAAGGCAGTATTAATCATTATAATACTGGATAATCTAGTCCTTCCATTCATTTTCATAATAATGTTTACCTGGCTAGTAAGGCAGCTGGAGGGAAATGATGCCAAGAATTTTTAGAGATAAACATATGAATTGTTGCCATTATATTCTGAATCTCTAACATAAACAGGCTGGTATAAAAACAAGTATAAAGCTTTGCATGAAAAAGTGTATGAGAATTGAAGGCATGGATTTCAAATAGTGATTTTTTTATCTTGATAAAACTCAGAATTATATAAATCTTCTGAAAAGATATAATGTAGAATTTTGTTTTCATATTTTGAAAGTTGACATAATCATGATTTCTTGAATTTTTATATAACTGTAGATTTTACAATTTATTTCTTAAAAAAGATTGTTGGTTTAATTAATGTCTTTGTAAGTGAAGGATATAGAATAAATAATGCTTTGAGGGATCATATTTGAAGTTGAATTCCAAAGCACAATCTAGCAATATCATACCGTGACCTTCACTGCTTACCATTTTACTTCTCACAGGGGTAGAATCCAGCTGGAGCCATCAAGAATGCAGCTCTGGTGTTTTTTAACCAGCCAGAGACTCGTGCCATCACTTTTGCCCAGGTTACCCAAGCAAGTTGTACATGTACAATCACTTTCGAAATGAATATTGACTGGCCTGCATGCTACTCAGCTGTGTTCCTTCCCCTGCCATGGCAAGGAAGTGCTAGACGTACCCAGCTGCTCTCTGCTAATCGTGTGACAAATCACAGCATGGTCAGGCGAAACGGGCACCCCCAACATCATACTGATTCTGCTAATGACTTTTCTAGTTTTTAAAAATCAATAATTGCATGCTCTATAGGATTTATAATATCCAGTTTTAAACATGATAGGAATGTTTAAAGTTCAATTTGGTCAAGGACTTAAGAGAGCATGCAATTTTTTTTTTTTATTTCTATGCTTTTATTTCATTAAAATATGACCACAACATTTTTTTGGTTGATTCAGCCTTTATAAATAAATTGTATTACCAAAATGAGCCTCAGAGGGTTTTTCTGATAGTGCTGCCATTTTCAGATCATTATATTCAGATCTGTGAATATAATCTTCAACCCATCGAAATTATGTGCTCCAAATAGAAATGTTTACTTTCAGGTTTTGGGAAAAGAGCAGGATGAAGTGAGTTTTTGAGATATGAAGGGCCATAGTCTGTATGCATTTGGGTACCACATATCTTGGATTTTCATGTAATTTAGGAAAATTAAGTGTCATGTGTCTGCATAGCCATAAGTGATCATTATAAAGTAATTGAAGGAAGGAAAGCATCATAATATAGGGTGGGAAAAGTTCATTGCATCTTGATCGTTAGGTAATTAGTCCAGTGCACTCAGTTTTGATTTGGAATTTCTCTGATCTGCATAATTTTTTCCCTAACTATTCTGCCCTACAATTGAGCAGGCATGAAAGGGACTTGGAAAATTTACTGCTTTTGATTATTAATTATTAATTAAAATTTTATGAGGAATAAAGGGCATCTCCCAGGATTATTGTAAAGTTTATGGATTAACTAAATCCTTAGTTTATTCTCTTGACTCCACTTTCTCCTTTCAATTTCATTGCTTACTGGAACCTGGGCCAATGTACAGGTTCTGGAAGGGAAATAATGAAACAAAAGTGAAAAGCTTATAAATATTGGCAGTTTTTAATGCTTTTGGTAAATAAGGATATCTCTAGAGTTTGAAGTTGTCAGTAGGAGTCATTAATAGATATTCTCTTCCTCTTGAGGGATAATTGAGAATTAGATATAGAATGCAACAAATTCAAGAATAAAATTATTAATGAGAAATAGGAAAAATGGTCCCCGGTGATTTATACAATTTTACTTAACACTAAGTTTTTAGTTTTGGGAGAAAAACAACATTTAATAGTCACTGTAGAAAATATAATTTATTTTTTCTTCACAGTCAGAATATAATTAAATGATACTGGCAAATTAATATTTATACCATGTTTAAGAGGATTGCCTATTTCTTTTCCAAAGTCTTTCGGCAACTTTGAATATAAATGTCCCCAGCACATGCATTTCTCGAAAGGATCTGTGTTCCATTTTCAGAATTTGGAAAGCAGTGAGAGAAATGACTCCAACTTTCAATTTCTCTGTTATGCTGTTAGTATCTTCCAAACACTTTTTGTGAAATTAAAGGCGAGGCAACTTTTGCAGTGGGACAGATGGATGTGTGAACAGCCATTTTAAATCCATCTTGACCTTATAGAACTGTCTTTGTTGTTGAGTATACTTAACTGAAATAAGACCCAATTAAAGCTAGTTTAGATGGAATTTTTTCTGTCTCTTCCCAAGACAAACCATCTTCTTCTTTGGCCTACTTGATGCCCTTCCACCCAGCACCTCAACTACCCCAGAATTGTTTTCAGTTTCATGTGTCAGGCCTTAATAAGGCTATTTTTAATTAAAAAATTGCAAGGGTTATCAAACATTTAAAATATGTCAAGGCAAAAGCAGATGGAGGTAGTTCATATTTTTAACCACTTGATAAATGGTCCAAAAAAAAAGAGCTACTTGGTTATCCTTCTTGTTTTCCCTGCCATGGACCAGCAGCCAAATGGCTTCACCATGCGGCTGCCTGTTCTTCAGGTTAAGCCAAGATATGGATAGGCAAATCCAAAAGACCAGACTAAGGCCCTAATAGTAATATGAGACCAACATATCTTCCTCTCCCACTTGGAAGACAAATTTTCATAAGTTTTGAAAGAAATGGCTAGATTTTAAGGCAATCTGTAATGGCTGAATCTTTTCTTTTGCCTCTTGAATCACACAGCAATTTGTGAAAGTCAAACATTTAATTTGATTAAAAACAAATGAAACATGAGCGCATTTCAGTGGAAGTAGGCCAGTTGCTAACATTCTCTTCTATCTCTGAAAGTTAAATTTCATTATTTTTAATTGGATAAAAACCAAGAGCCATATTAGCGTTCCAAGGGGAATTTTGACCTAAGTTCATGTTATTAGGGAGAAAAAATGCTTGTCCTTGATGCACACATGACCTTTGTGAGTGCTGATTCTGTCATTTCTTATGTTGAAATAATCCATTCCTCTGAGTGGTATTTGCAGTCAGCCTTCTTGATAACTTCATATTCAGGTACCGTGTCTTTGAGAACATGGTTCTTATATCAGCGTGCGGCTTCCACAGCATTGCGCTGGGCTTCTGCTACAGCCAGGCATGTTTTCTGTGGCTGAATTAGGCCTGGAGAATGTTGCATCTTAAAAACTGCTTTCCAGCGTGCATTTGTAGAACATAAGCCATCATCCCTCTGTAGACTCAGTAGTTTTCTGCAAGGGATGGAACAATCTAAACTTAGGTGCAATAAAATATCGGAGCGGTAGGGATAATATAGCACACACAAAAAAAACAAGTTTGAACTTGTGCTATGTGAAAGCTTCTCTTATTTTGCCTATATACTCAATTATGTTTTTCTAAGTACTTCAGAACAACTGTTAATTTTAGTTATTAAGTATAGTCATCAAGTTCCTTAATATGGTAAATTTCTTTTCAGGTTTCTTTGCTTTCTTTTTTAATTATATCATTGTACTATCACAGCTATGGCAATGTAAAGAAAGTAAGTTATTCTTTGTATTTATCACCAGTCACCTACTTTTAAATCAGTTACATGCTTTTAAATAAATTGGTATGACTATGATAAAATATATTACACACTGCCCTCTACTAGATTATTAATGCCAAAGTGTTGAACTTAATTAGAAAATGTTTGGAATATATCAATGTATAGAATTTTTAATATTTAATAATTTTCTAGGGTGTAAATTAGTGATTATAAAGTACAACAGTAAACTTCTTTATCTATTTAATGGCTAAAGCATATCAGGCAGGATATCATAAGTGGTAAGTTGGTATAATTTAATAATAAGATAATTCATTTTAATTTATAAATGTAAATAAATTCACAACTTTTGAAACATTATTGGGTTGATAGAATATTTTCACAACTTCACAGTTTCCTATGAAGGGGATGAAAAATAATATACTGACATTTCTGAATAATGAGATTAAATAATGAGATTAATGAATAAGCTTGACTCTCCCACTGGCAGAGAGTTGGCTTTATATAAACCTCCAAAGGGAAGTGAACACTAATCTTCCATTTTCTGAGCTCTGGTGCCTAAGGGTCATAGGGGCTTCATAAAGCTTTGGCTACAGGTCCCTTCCCCAGCATTCCTTGACGAGCTTTCCTTGAGGAACATTCCTTGATGAATATAAGAAAAAAAGTTTATCCTTGTAATCAGAGAAACTCCTGGAAAACCATGAAGTAATTCTCTTTGTAAGCTGGGTTCTGCTCCTTTGAGTAAATCAGAATGCTGGCGAGAATTTTTCCTTGTCTATGTTTCAAAAAAACTTGTTGTTCCTCGTAAGGCCAGGCAGATAGAAGTGAACTGACTACCATCCATTTCTACTGTAAGATGTATGAATGCATAAAACCATAGCCATTTAACAAATTGAGCATATCAATCATATTCATAAGTGTTTACAATCTAAAGATACTACCAGTAACAAAAATACATCCAGAGACTAGAGATCCATACTTGGTGAACAGTTGATTCAACTGTTATTCAGTTAGTGGCTACTGTTACTTGTGCTGAGAAGGATTGGCTTTAAATTAGTGTTTGCATTTAAACATAAGACACCTGCAGAATAAATGACAGATTGTTGTAATGTGAGAAATTAAACTTCTCACAATTATATAACAGTGGTAAAATGGGAAGTGAAAGGTAAGTATATTTTCTAAAGTTTTTCAAAAGTATATGTATACAGATATACATATATACTTATCACTTTCTTCTCTCTCATTTACTTATTGAATGTCTGTCAATATTTTAGAGAAACATTTTGAAAAACTCATGGGTTTTTAATCATTTAAATATTATTAAATAATTTATATTTAATAGGAAAATGCAATTTTAATATAATTAGATTTCTGTCAAGGCCATGATGGAGTTATTTATCAAAATGGAGAGATGAAATTATCTAAATACTATAATCCTCTTTATGAGTAATACAAAAATGCATTTAATCATTCATTTATTCAGTCTTTATAACTATTTACTGGTCCATTGGCTTGGCAATGTACTGAATCTTTTGGTGTATATATATGTATACATGTGCATATATGTATACATATATACTCATGTATATTCATGGTAAATTAGTCAAAGGAAGCAAACAAAGAATGAACTATAGGTTCTATAAAATTCAGCATGGAAGAAAAGTGAAGTCATGCAAGAAAGAAAGTCTTCATGGAGGTGGTGGGCCATGATGTAGGCTCAGAAGAAATTATTGAGCTTGGATTGGCCAAGAAGAAGAAAAAATTTTACAGCTAACTCAAAAAGACTTTTGTTTTTCACTGGTGTTGGTTTATGAAGTGAATATTATTACTACAATTCATTAAAAGCCAATGTCCATAGAGCAACAGTGAAATTGAAAGGGAAGAGCTGGTTGCTGAACCTAAATGATCATCCAGCATTTTCTTGGTTACACCAGAAGCTACTCCAATTCTGTGCAGCAGTGGTTATCACAAGCCTTTCTTAAAAGAGTAAAGATATCCTGAATGTAAGAAGCGAAAAATTGTGGGAAAAGAAAATGTGTCTCGGCTTTCCCACTTCCCCCCAAAATACAGGAGCTTAATGGTAGAATTTCCTGTACACTAATGATCCTAAGAACCATCAGCCAAAACTTATAGCCTAGCTTCTCTGTTTAGCATAACTCCAGACTAGGAGGCACTATATTATTGAATTATATTTTGAATTAAAGTAATTTTCATAATATGTTTAGGTGGATATGGTTAATATCACCCTCAAAGTATTGCCAAAGAAATTATCATCTAGATATGATTCTTCAATTAGTTCACATTCTAAAATATTAAATTACATTTGTATTATGATTTCAATAAATCAGTAATTTTGTGCCTAATTTCCACCAATAGAATCTGCATTTCAGAAGCCATTAAGGCATTTTTGAATAACATATTAATTCCTTCAGAAGGATAGGGCAGAGTGACCCTACCACTTAGCTAATGAAGGTAATGGGGGCTTTGAAATCATTAGCATGTCCATGCACTGTCCATTCATCCTAAAGCTTTACATTGCCTAGGTTGCACTGTGTGTCATGTCTTTTCATCAGTTTTTGTAAGACATTGCAAATTAATAATGTCTTTCCAAGTAATCACAGAATATTTATTAGATATTTATTCTTGTAGCATTAGTGTCTCTTTCTAGCCATATGGCATGTCACAATGATTTATTTAGAGGAAAATTTCACAGTCTGATCACATGTTGAATTCAGAATGTGCTCCTAATGAAAGTTTATACAGATTCTGGGCAATGCCAGAATCAATGTATGAAGAAATTTCCATTTCATTTAGAATTCTTTGGCAAGTGTTGAATTCATTTCAGCAGTTAAAAAAAGAGAGAGATCCATCATTTTTCTACTAGTAAAGTAAAAAAGAAAATTATGTAAGCCTGGGAGAAATATAGCTCAAAGTTGAAATATAATGACTGTGACTAATGCTAATGTGCTTCTCTTCCTTTCTAAAATTACAGAAACATGGACAGTACTTAGAAACATGAAAATTTCCATCTGAAGAGGTGGAAATTATAATTTCATTTGATGCATTTAATTACTATAATCAGTAGTAGATATCAGCTTACCAAATTTTTTATCAAACTATTCTTGGTATGGCTTTCACATACAAATGTAGATCATAAAACAAGTTAAAAAGTGTAATCACTCCTTTCCATATCACTCATGTTGAATGCTGTCTAACCTTAATATCAGAAATTTTATGATGACCCAGGTGAGTAGTCACTTTGTTGTAAACAATAGGACATTAATTATGTTGAATTATCAGTGGTGTTAATGGAATCAAATGTTGCCACTACTATTTTTTTCACATGATGACAGAACTTTTGCAAATTAGCTTAATAAAAAGGGATAAAAATCACATTTTTTCAATGGGGTTTTGTTTCCAGAAACTGAATGCCACCAGCTCATCTGAAGGAAGTACAGTTGATGTTGCCCCACCCAGAGAAGGTGAACAAGCAGAAATTGAACCTGAGGAAGACCTTAAACCAGAAGCTTGTTTTACTGAAGGTAAAAAAAGCTCAAATATGATTCAATGTAATCTCCCCTCATTTCTTACAGAGATTGAATTTAAAGAGAATATTTAGAACAAATGCTGAAGACATGCTGATGTTTGTTTTCCTCTTGTCTTTCAAAAATGGAATCTATCTCTATTTCCAGAATATGCTATAGCAGTAACTGTGATTGGACAGTTTTAACTCATGTGATATGTCTTTTCTTTCAGTCCCCCATAGTGTAAACTTAAACCTGTGGGATAAATAGCATTCTGAAATGTTATCTATCTCATTGATATTACACTCCCTTCAGATCTCCTTGGCAAAGGTGTGATTTGATTTATAGATGCCACAATAATTGGGTCCCACTCCTTACACTTTCAATGTGGTTAATCTGTGCCGTAGTCATAACATAGATATAGATGTGTTATAGAGCCTTGGAAGACAGAGAAGTTGCTCTCACAGAGAGCAGCACAGTGTCTTGTACACAAATCAATAAAGATTTGTTGATTTAGTGTGATTGGATTGAGTCTAATGAGTAGTAGCTCAGAGAGTTAAAACAGAAGAGTGGATGGAAGATATAAATAATATGAAAGCTAAGAGAGGGAGGACAAAGGAATAAGAGAGACTGACTGACAAGATGACTCATGGGTGTGACTAAGGAAAGCACTGAGGCTGAAAATAAATTAAAGAAGGAAAACTGTCACTGCCTGATTCCTGGGAAGAAAGGAGTATTTTCTGTACATGAGAAGAGAGTAAAAGTCCAGTATCACATCAGAATATCAATAAATTATTTAAACATGTAGTTTTGCCCCAAACTTGAGAGGTGTACCTGCACCCTATTTCCATCAACGGCCTTGAGGCAAAGATTGATCCTGACTGGTCTTGAAAGATGATGCTGTTTAAACCCAAACAATGCTGGGGAAAGTAAAGCAATTCCTTGGAGTCTAGGTGACTGATGGAAATTTTTGAGTCAGGAATGATTCAATATACAGGAAGAATGCTGAAGATAATTGGGGAATGAAGTAGCCAGTTATACTATAAAATGAACAACTAGCAGGGTGGAGGCAAGAAAGTTTTTTTCCAGTTTAAAATTAAAATATTTTTTATAATTTATTATATTTAATGTTATTTTTTAGGCTGTATTAAAAAGTTTCCATTTTGTCAAGTAAGTACAGAAGAAGGCAAAGGAAAAATCTGGTGGAATCTTCGAAAAACTTGCTACAGCATTGTTGAGCACAACTGGTTTGAAACTTTCATTGTCTTCATGATCCTTCTCAGTAGTGGTGCTTTGGTAAGTGAAATGCATGTGGACAAGAATCAGGTTCTAGAGAAATAGCTTATTCTCCAAAAATACCAGAAGTATACACTGAATTTAAGAATCAAAAAGGCAAGATATATCCATGCATTGCAAAGCTGGGCACCTGTGCAAACTTTGGTACAGAACAAATCAGACTCATGAAACAGCCAGTTGGAATTTCTCATCTGGTGTTTGTCTAACAGATGTTTTCCTCAGTGAGACAACCATTTACAGAGACATTCTGTAACAATGTTACTTTACATGTCAAATACCACCAGTTTTCCCTAATAATCATATTAACAACATTTATGAACTAAACGTGTATTTGGGTTTCTTCATATCTAACCAACTTATTCTTTCAAAAGAAGCATGATCATTCAGGGAATCATACAAATTAATTTTGATACAGGCCAACTCCATGGCTCATCAACAGAACTTCTGATTCATTTCTGAGTTCATATTACTTCAACAAAAGCATGTCTTTGTACAAATAATTGAAATAGAGACTTTGGGATGAGAGACAAAGAAGGAAGCATATCCTAATTTAGTAAAGACACTGAAATTTCCCTGCCAACATTTTCCCAGTTTGTTTTAGTCTTCTGGATTTTGTCTGATGTTCATCAGTGTTTGATATTATAGCCAATGCTTATCAAATTATTGCTCTGTACCTAGTATTCTACTAAACAATTTCATCAAGTGTTAGAGGAGGCAAGCTGGTTAAATAAAATAAAAGTATTCTTGGTTCACAGGCTTTTGAAGATATATACATTGAACAGCGAAAGACTATCAAAACCATGCTAGAATATGCTGACAAGGTCTTCACTTATATATTCATTCTGGAAATGCTACTCAAATGGGTAGCTTATGGATTTCAAACATATTTCACTAATGCCTGGTGCTGGCTGGATTTCTTGATCGTTGATGTAAGTATTCTGAGTGATTTTTGTGAAACTATTTTTTAAGGAGGCAAGTTTGACATTTCATGTATTTCTATGATTAAAACCTTGATTTTTGAGAACCAATATTTACTAATGCTGACACAATTATACAGTAACTTCTTAAAAGCTAGGATAAATGCAACATTAAGGAAAGTCTTGTAGAAAAGAGTAGAGGAGGGCCTAAGAATGTGGGCAGTGGTAAGAGAAAACACAAAGAGAGACTTTTTTATACTGCAAGCAGACAGTTCTTCTTTTTCTGAAAGTTAAGGAACTAAAGGTAAGGAAGAATTAAGCAGTCTGTTAATTAAGAGATCTAAGCCCTTAGCTTATTAACAGTTCTATAAAAACAAAAAATCTCCAGGAAGTAAAATCAAGACAGATTTGGGGCCAGGATTTGTGAGACTTGCATTTTAATCCCTTACTAGAATAGCACATGTGACTAAATAGTGTTAATGCATTCATTCAGCCACATGCCCGCAGAAACAATGAAATACATTTCATCGTTAAATCAGGAGTTAAATATCCCAGTAGCTACTCAGATAGTTACTGTGCAAAGAGTTAGCTATAGGAGTCCTGCTCTGAATCCCCTTGCCCTGGAACGTTACCAATTTTTTATTCCAAGTGATGGAGTGGTGCGGGGAAAAAAATGACAGCCAGTTGGTTCTTTGTTGTCTGTGATATTCCACTGCACAAGGCTTCACAGCCTCCCAGCAAAACAAGGTGCTTTAAGTACTATCTCTAGTTGTTTCTTGGCACTTATAAAGCACTTTATTTTTAGCTCTATCCTGTCCAATATAAATCAATGATTGCTGTATGTATACATTTATTCTTTTTATCGTTTTTGACAAGTCTGGGGCTATATAAATCCCCCCTCCCCACATCCTTCCGCTACACATACTCATAATTCAATAAACAAAATGTGTTTAACCTTTTGAGTTGTTGAGAAATCTGCCAAGTCACTTTTAATAGAATAGAAATGACTTCCAGTTTCCATGGCTGGTCTTTAATGAATAATGCAAATAAATCTCAATATTGCCCTGGAAAGTTATCCATAAAGTTTAATAATTTCACATTCTGCAGCATAGATATTCTATGCTTTGTTCTAGACATTAGGAAAATGAAGCCTCAGTTGATTGTTTCCCTAAGATAACACAGCTACTTAGTAACAAAGTTAAAACTAGATTCCATATTTCCTAATTCTCAAATCAGTGCTCGTTTTCGCCATGGATCAGTTAAACAGGAAATGCCAATATATTGCTGTAATAAAACTAAACTGTCACAGAATGCTTAAAAAAGAAAGTTTCCAATATACATGAAGAACAGTAGTACTTCAAACAAAAAAAAAAAAACATGCTTCAAAACCTTTGGAAATGCATCTATGTAAAAAATGTATTCTCTTCAATTCTCTATCTAAAAGTAAAGCTAGATTGTACTGGGATATCTTTCCAATCTTCTAACATTTTTTCATTTAGTCAAGAAATATTCATGAGCATCTAATCAGGGCCACATACTATTCTAGACAAAGGAGATATGAACAAGACAGACAAAATCCCAGTCCTCTTAGAGCTTACACTCTGTGGGAGGGGGAACAGACAGTAAATATGTAAACAAATCTAAAAATAAGACAAAAGCTGATGGTGATTACTGCTATGAATAAAATTAAATAGGGTAATGGAATAGGCAAAAAAGCAAGGTGGAGAATATGGTGAATGTGTTATCTGGAGTATCCAGGGAAGGTGTCTCTCAGAAGTGGTCAGTCATGCAAAGAACAGAGGGAAAAGAGAAAAACAAGCTGAAAACCCTGAGAGGGAATGAGTTGAGCACATTCAAGAGATATAAAGAAAACTAATATGTGATGAAACATGGGCAAGAACGGTAGAAACTGAATTCAAAAAGGTACACAGAGACCATGGTAAGACCGTAGTATATTATTGTAATTATAATGAGAAGTTTTTGCAGGATGCACTTAAGCAGGGAATGATCTGATCTGATCTACTGTTTAAAAACGATCTTAGAATTGTGGGGAAAAGGGGGCAAAGACTAGAAGCTGGGAGACTAAGAAGCTATTTTAATAATCCAGAAAAGAGATGATTGTGTAATAGAGTAAGGTGATGGGACATACTGATCAACTGGATATGAGGAGTGAAGAAAAGAGTGGATTTGAGGATGACAAATAGGTTTTCTTTCATCCTGAACAAATGGCTAAAAGGTGGAGCCATTAATTGGCATGGTGAAGATTAGAAAAAGAGATTTGTCAGAAGGACAGATAGTGGGTGGGGAGAGCAATAAATTAAGTTTGAGATATCTAGTGAGCATTCAAGAAGAGGCATTAAATTTTCTATGTCCCAGATTCAGGGGAGAAGCCTGGACCCGAGATATGAATTTAGGGGTCATCATGTTATAAATGACATTTAAAGGCATGAGCCTGGATTAGCTCACCTAGGCAGAGAATGCAAATTGAGAAGGGAGCCCAGAACCAAACTCTGGGGACACTCATTTAGAAGTTACACAAAGGAGAAGGAACCAGTAAATTAGACTGGGAAGGAGAAGTTACTGAAATAAAAAGGAAAACAGAATATGCATGGTATCAGAAAAGCACAGAGAAGATAGCTTTTTTCCAAAGGGGGGGGTGGTGGTCAACTTTGTCAAAGGCTGCAGGGAGATCAAATAAGTACAGAGAATTGACAATTGAATTTGACAAGATGGAGGTCTCCTTGGTGTCATAGATAAGAGATGCTTTAGGAAAGTAATGCGATAAAGTTCTGATAGAAAAGGCTGAGAAAAGAATGGGAAATGAAGAGATAGAGAAAGCAAGTTTGATAACTCAGGTTGGAATCAAGGAGGACAACTTAACCCATGCCTCTGTCTGCCAGAATACTGCACTAGGTAAACCACTTTGTTCTGATAATAATTATTTTCTCCTTAAGCAAAGATGAAAAATGTACTATCTCCATGTAAAAATCAAACATACTATAGATGCTGTTGCTGGTCCCATAATGAACTTATTTACATGATCATAATTTATGGGAAATAATCAGAATTTTTGTTTTCCTTATGGGTTATTGCATAAATGTCATCCCCGGGAAAAATTCAAGGATCTATCATGACGACAACTTCAAATTTGGTTCTAAACTATCCTAAGGTACTGATGTGTCTAAAACACACTACCATAAAAGATTCAACCATTGTGAAATGTTTACTGCCTACAGATGTTCTCCTACTTACAGAGAGCAGAGGTTGTAATGTGGCTGAAAGGAGATGTGTAATCTTTGCCACTGTAAAGTTCCCTTCCTCCTTACTCAGGGCCACCTTAGAATACCCATCATAAGAGTGGAATAGAGACACATTCCTGATACTAATATGCATTTCCAATTAGCAGCAGCTTCTAGAATCTAGTGGTTCCTAACTTAGTTCTTGACATTTATTTTTGGCATACTGACATCCTTAATATAATGAAGTTAGAGTTGTTGTTATTAGAAGTAGTAGCACAATTTGATGCCTAATACATCCCAAGTACTTACTGTGGAACTGGCACTAATTAAGAGTCTTACTAATAATGAAAATTGCTAAATTCTGATTTAATGTTTACTGTGTATGGGTGCTATTAAAAGAAAACACATTTTATATTATATATATATATTAACTCATTTAATCTTCATAACTCTATGAGTTAGAAACCATTAATCTCATTTTGCAAATGGGGAAACTAAGGCAAAGAAAAGTTATTTGCCTAAGCTAACAAAGCTAGTAAGAAGCTAAGCTGGATTTTGAACTCAAATATTCTGGCTCTGGTGACTATACTCCTAACTCCTACTTTACAGCTCTCATTTTTAGTATCTGTTTTTAACTTTGTTATTTATTATAAGTTATTTCTTAATCTTCTTAACAAACCTGCAGAGTAAGTCTTATTATCTCTATTTTACTACAGAGAACATGAGGTTTAAAGATGTCTTAAAGCTAGTAGGTAACAGAGCTACCTCTAGCTCCTTTGCCCCCTCTTTTGCAATAGGGCACAGATCTAACTGGAATGTTGTTTTGCACTAATATAAAAGAGTTTCCACATTATACTCTGAAGGTAGTTGCCTATAAGTGGTGGTGGATGAAAATAATGAGATGTTCCTTTGCTAATATGTACCCACCTGCCTTGGATTTTACCTGGAATTCTTCATGAGAGAATTAGACTACATTTAGAAAAGCTTTGGGATAAAGGCACTGAATCACTATAAAGTATTTTTATTTCATATCAATTTCTGATCTCACTCCAGGCCTACTTTCATGTAAACAATCTATTATGTGGGTTGGCCCTCCCTATAAGTGTCTCCTGGTAGGAATGATTCACTTTGTTCATTTTTTGGAAGATTTCATTCTCTTTTAGCAGTATCAATTTATTAATAAAAAAA
>JAQZBX010050693.1:0-19585 GCA_029593785.1 Cabassous unicinctus | reverse complement strand
ATCATTAAGATGTCTATCCTACCCAAACTTATCTACAGATTTAATGCAATCCCAATGAAAATCAACAGTGTATTTTTTCATGAATTGGAAAAACAAACCACAAAATTTATTTGGAAGGGTAAGAGGCACCAAATCACCAAGGACATATTGAAAAAGAAATATGAAGTTTGAGGTATTACACTACCTGACTTTAAAATATACTACAAAGCTGCATTTGTCAAAACTGCATGGTGTTGGCACAAGGATAGGCAAACTGACCAAAGGAACTGAATTGAGAGTTTTGCTATAAATCCTTGCATACACAGTCATCTGATATTCGACAATGCCACCAAGCCAACTCATTTGGGAGAGAATGGCCTCTTCAACAGGTGGTGTTTGGAGAACTGGATATCCATATCGAAAAGAATGAGAGAGGAACACCTCTCACACCTTATACAAAAATCAACTCAAATGGATCATTATCTAAATAGAAAAGCCAAGATCACAAAGACTTAGAAGATAATGTAGGGAAGCATCTACACGACCTTGTAACAGGAAATAGTTTCATGAACTTCACACCCAAAGCATGAGCAGCAAAAGGAAAAATAGATAAATGGGATCTCCTCAAAATAAAAAAACTTTTGCACCTCAAAAGATGTTATGTGGAAAATAAAAATGCCTACCCAATGGGAGAAAATATTTGGCAACCATATATCTGATAGGAGCCTAATATCCTGCATATATAAAGAAATCCTACACTTCAAAAATGAAAAGACAAACAACACATTTAAAAAATGGACAAGTGACCTGAAAAGACACTTCTCCAAGGAAGAAATACAAATGGCTAAAAAGCACATGAAATAATGCTCAACTTCACTAACTATTAGGGAATTGCAAATCAAAACTACAATGAGATACAATGTTACACCTATTAGAATGGCTGCTAGTAAAACACAGCAGACGATAAGTGTTGGAGGGGATGTGGAGGAATGGAAACCCTCATCCACTGCTGGTGGGATTGTGGAATGATCTTTCCACTGTGGAGGAGTTTGGTGGTTCCTCAAAAAACTAACTATAGATATTCCATATGATCCAGTGATTCCACTGCTGAGTATATACCCAAAAGAATTGAAAGCAAAGATACAAACAGATATATGAACACTAATGTTCATAGTGGCATTGTTCACTATTGCCAAAACTTGGAATCAACCCAGGTGCCCATCACCAGATGAATGAGTAAACAAAATGTGGTACATACATACAATGGAATATTACTCAGCTGTAAGAAGGAATAAAGTGCTAATACATGGGATAATATGGATGAATCTTCAAGACCTTATGTTGAGTGAAGCAAGCCAGGCATTGGGGTATGAACAGTACACGACCTCATTGATATGAATTAAGGAAATTGAGCAGTCTCAGAAAACTCTTGTCTGAATGATAGGTTTACAAGAAGAGAAAGATAAGAGAAAGTTGTGAACCATCACCCACATGGATGTAATCTATGGTAAAATGATAGCGTGTAGTTGCATATTGAAGGGATAGGACAGGTTGTAGTGATATTATTAGGTTTTGTGGTGCAGGGTTGACAGGTGGGTAGATTGGGAAGAGTAGGTTAGAATACCCAGGATACTGAGGGGAAAGATGGGAGAAGGACCAGGTGAACATTTGGGATTTGTGGGTATGAGGTTGAAAGTACAGAGGTGGGAATGCTCTTATGGCAATATGACAAGGAAGTGTCACCGGTTTAGGGTGTTGTTTGGGATTGCTTTCGGGACAGGGTGCATCTGCAGCAGGCTTCTAGGGAGTGTGTGGGTGTTCATCCTGCCATAATGTGTTGTATCAGTGGGTGGAGACCCACACAATGAGCGGGCAGGGGATGGACTCTCTTCTTTGGGAGGACCGATTCGCTCAGAAATAGACAGGTGCACATCTCTTAAGAGCAAGGGCGGTTCCTAACAGGGGAGGACAAACCAGCGTGTCAAGACCTGTTGTTGCCTATAACTATGAATCTTGTCATCCAATGAGACAAGCCCGGGGGGTCATTGTGGGCCCTGGGGGGATTAGGAGGGAGTAACAGAATAGAACAAAAAGGGGATATTTAGTGGTCAGTGGAAATGTTTTTCATTGTCTTACAAAGATGGACAGAGGACATGATAAATATCATCAAAATTTATAAAAGTGTATGGTCTAAAATATAAACCATACTGTGAACCATTGATAATATTTAGTAGCTATGTTTCACTATCTGTATATCAGTTATAACAATGCTACCATCCACATACAAAAAGATTTTAATATGGGGTGAAGAAAGGGGGAGGAGGTTGAGTATATAAGAGTCTCTTGTATTCTGTGTGTAACTTTGCTCTGACCTATATCTTCTTTGAAAATTAAATGAGAAATAGTGAGACAATGGGGAATAAGAGGGGAAAGGTGCCACGGTACAGACTGGACACCAGATATTACAGTGATAAAAGACAAAATGTCAAAAAAAATTTTTTTTTTAATTTTTTCCCCATTTTTGAATATCCCAATCTATTTTATATTTAGTTTTTTTTAAGTTTTCATGTATTTTATCTCTTACATTTAAACTTATCATTATTATTTCATTTTCCTATTAAATATATTTGGCTATTGTATTGGCTTCATCTTTAAAGAAGCTCTGGATCACAGAAGGTTTACAAATGTGGTGGGAGAGGTTCATTGGTGGGAGATGTCAGGGCTGGGGGGTGCATGGGAGGAAGTTCACCTGAATACACATAAAAGGTATATAAAATTGTTCAAATGCTCAGGGGTCATGGTCACAGTGGGTGGAGAATCACTCAAAAATGAGAGAATACTGAATTCCCATCTTGGAGAGCTCTGCCACATTCTCCAAGGGAGCAGCAACAGTCCCCCAAGTGCAGGGGCAGAGTCTGGCAAGGAGGAAGATCCACTGATGGGCTCTTTTTATTAATGACTAGCCTTACAAGTCTTTGCTCTTGAAATTGAAACTTATTGTATTGTTATGGGGAGCCTAAAGTTTGCCTCCTGAGAGTCTCCTTGTTGCTCAAATGTGGCCTCTCTCTAAGCCAAACTCAGTATATGAATGCATTCCCTTCCTTCCAGCGTGGGGCATGACTCCCAGGGATGAGCCTCCCTGGCAATGAGGTCTTACTACCAAGTGCCAACTGGCAATATGACTGGAAAAAGACCTCGAATAAAAGGGAGGAAAGGTAAAGACATATGAGTTCATATGGCTAAGAGACTTCAAAGTGAGTCATGAGGTCACCCCAGAGGTAATGCTTATGCACATCTTAGGACCTCATAAGCTTCCAATGTGGATACCACCCCAAATAGTGGACTCCTGAGTGCTCTGGAGAAACCCAAGTCCTATATCAGGGTGGGTAGCTCCAGAGTTTCATGCCTTATCAGTGGGTCCTACTTTGGAATTTGTGCTCCTGAGAGTGACAGAATTCGACTCAAATATGTCTTGCCTGCATATGACCCTTCTTTCCCTTCTATTCAAACCCATATTTGGTGCTAGAGTTTGTAGGTGTACTTCTAGAGACTGAAGTGTTTGGGCTGTCCATGTGCCAGCTTGGCCTGGAATCTTGGTGGAGATGCAACTCCTACTCTACAGCTCGATGGACTCACCCAGGACATCTGGCGGGGAGATGATGATGGACAAAGGCCATCCCAGTGAATGGAGAGAGTCTACAGCTGCAGGAAGGATAATCCCATCCATCTTATCCATGAGATATAAGCCTCCTCTCGATTGGAGGTGGAGTGGGCATCACCATCCCAGACTCCTCAGGATTGGGGGAATAGCTATGGAGTAGGGTGGACTTACTGGTTTTCTGTTATAGATATATTGTGATTCAAGCAATGGAAGAAATTACAATATTAATGTGGAGCCAGTGGTCACTGGACGCTTTGGGAGCAAGAGAGTTAAAAGCAGTTGTAATACAGGGGCTTTTTCTGGACTTGGAATTATCCTGAGTGACATTGCAATGACAGATATAGGCCATTTTATGCATCATATAATATGCAGAACTGTGTGGGAGAGAGTGTTGTCTACAATGTTACCTATGATCCATGCTTAGTGGGAAAGCCCCAGGATGTGTATATCCATTGCAGGTGATGTGCCACACTAATGAAGGAAATTTATGTAGGAGGTTGTGGGAGGTGTGGGAGGTGGGGCATATGGGAATCCCTATAAGTTTTGTGTAACATTTTTGTAATCTAAATATCTTTTAAAAAATAAAAAAAAATTATTTAAAAAATTATGATAGGAAAATAATAAAATAGTTAAAGCACACAAAAAAATAAAAATAAAAAAATAAAAGGGATTCCTATATACCCCATTCCCTCCCCCTCCCACACTTTCCACCATTAACAACAACTTTCATTAGTGTGATACATTTATTACAATTGATGAACACATATTGAAGCATTGGTTCTAACCATGGTCTGTAGTTTACATTATGGTTAACACTTTGCACCATACATTTTTATGGATTTTGACAAAATATATAATGGCCTGTATCCATCATTGCCATATCATGCAGAACAATTCCAATGTCCCCAAAATGCTCCATGTTACACCTGTTTTCCCTCTCCCTCCCCTCAGAACCTCTGTTGACCACTGTCTTTCTATCAATGTTACAAGTTCTTCCATTACTAGAATAATAATGTCAACTTTGGCTCATATTTGCATTCACCCCTTATGTTTCCCCATTCCTCATTCTTGAGGATTTCAGGATGTTGATGTCTAATCTGCTTCCAATTGAGAGGGGACTTAGATCACATGGTACAGATGGATGGAACTGTCTTGCTTGTAATTGTAGATATTCTCTGTTTTTTGGGATAGTCGTTGTCTATCATCATCCTTTTGTTATTTGTCCTGTGTGAGTCTGATGAAATGGAGAGTAGGTTGCAACTCTCCTGAGATTCAGGGCTCAACCGGCTTATGAACAACCAGATGATTTAAGTCTCTGGGACATATATTTAATGGGTATAATTCTAATTTTAAGTTCAAATAAGAACCATGTGTGGGAAAATTACAAATGAGTCTAACTCTAATACATTAGGGAGACAGGTTAGCATATATTCCAAGGCAAGGCCCATTGATGGGGTGCCGATTTCCTGGGTTTGTCTACCCTATCTATAGTGCCCAAATGTCTCTGGAGACCTCAGGAGCACCCCTGTTTAAGGCACTATTTAGTGTTGCAATAAGTGAGATCCTCCTTGCTGAAGAAAAGTATACATTTCTATACTAGACAGTGTAGACAAGAATTATACATCCCAATGAGACCTAGGTCTTCAATGCTTCTGGAGAAAAATTTTGACTATTCTAGACAATCTCTCTATTAAACATCCTTCACAGCTCATGTTCCAATTTGTACTGATTTTCTATAATCCTTATCCGATAAATTTTCCTTTCATTTAAGAAGAATCCTATAGAAATTTTCACACATACACTCACCCTCAAAACTGCCCATCAATAATTATATTTATAAACCTTTTCACCCTTTATGTCTTCAAACCCACATATTTAAAACCTAAACAAGGGATTCTATTTAATTTTCCACCTGTGTTTTGCATAGAGCTGCTACCTGTATCCTCAGAATTATTCTAGTTCCCATGACCTGAGCAGCCCAAAGTCTTTATGTATCCTGGTAGAGGAATAAAGGGCATTTGGGAAAGGCTTATGAAATATAGTTCTCTTCTTGCCTGTGAGGGCTCATAAAGGAATTGAACTAAAATCAGTAACTGAAAAATCTCAGGAAAATTAGCAAATTTTGGAAATAAAATACCAAGGGTCAAAGCTGATATTATAACTGAAATTAAACATATTTTTAATTAAACAAAATTAAACTGAAACAGCACTCCTGAACTTCAAAATGTGTTGGATGCAATTAAAACAGGGCTTAAAGTTAGACATACCATCAAATGCATATGCAAGAAAAGAAAAAAGTCTGAAATGATTTATATGTTTTCACCTAAACAAATTGAATAAAGAGGAGCAAATGACATCTAAATCAAGGACAATGAAAGAAATAATAAACATAACAGCAGAAATTACTGGAATTGAAAAGTCAAACAAGTAAGAAAAATCAATGAAATCAAGTTTGAGAAATTTTTGAGAAACAGTGATAAAATTAACAAACTACCCCAAGTGACCAAGAACAGAAAGAAAGGAGACACTAATTCCAAATATCAAGAATGAAAGAGGAGCTGTGATACAGAACTTCAGACATGAAAATAATAATAAGGATCTATTATTGACAACTTTTCACATAAATGTGACAACTTAGATTAAACGAACAAATTTCTTGGAAACTCAATATTCCAAAGATCACCCAAAAAGAAATAGATTATGTGAATATCCATTCATCTGTGAAAAAAATTCAATTCGTAGAGAAAAGTTCTCCCAGCAATTAATATTCAGGGCTCCACTGTTTTATTCTTGACATTACCAAACACAAGAGTTAAATATAATTTCAGTTGTACAGAAAATCTTGCAGACACAGACTAGGAAGAAAGACTTCCCAAATGAGTTTACGAGGCCATTATTTCCTTGATACCAAAACCAGACCAAGTGATCACACTACAAGCACAAACACATATCCTTCATAAACACAGCTGCAAAAGTTTTCAACAAGATACTAACAAGTCAAAATTATATACCATGACCAATTGAGGTTTATCTTGGTTATAGAAAGCTGAATTAATATTCAGAAACAATAAATATTATTTGCCATACCAAAAAGCTAAAGAAGTAAAATCATAAGATCATCTGAATTGATGCAAAAATACTTTGACAAAATTCAACTTCTAGTTATTATTTTAAAAAGACAAAATGACAGCATGAACAGAGCTCAGGATTAGAAGTCAGATCACTTAGGGCTTAAACCCAAGACTACTAATTACTCACTTTTGTCCTTGGCCAAATTGCCATATATATGGAATGGTATGGGGATTATATGACACACAGATAATTTACTGAATGAAGCAGAGTTACTGATATATGAAAGTGTTCATTATCTATTAGTTCTTACGGTATTCACATTCCCTTTATCTCCTACAGACTTTTCAGGAAATCTCAACTTCATTGTAAAATTTTTTAGGGGTGACATCATACGCACATATAAGATATCAACCTTGTAAGGATTTGTGAATCTGTACTGAATACTTCAAAACCTTGGCTATTTTTCCTGCCTATGTTCTGTATTTGACCAGAATGCTAACATCCACATGAAAAAGAAGTCAAGCTCTGTATATGTGTTGAGACAATTCTTGCCAGAACCTGTCAGTCACAGCAAAAACTCTATTTTCCTGTACAGAAAATAACAACAGACAAAAAGACTTTCCTCTATGCCAGGTGCCATTTAAGGATGGTGTGCCTTATCTCAAATAACACCACTATGGGCCTATAAGAAGGCTTCCTTATCATGCCCTTTGCATATATGGGAAAGGAAGCATAAAGAAGGTGAGATAATTCCCATTGTTGCATAGATAGTAAGTAAATCAGCCAGTCCAGAAGGCACAGTTTATTTACTCCAAAGCTCTTGGTCATCAGTGTGATTCACATGTTTAATATTTGACAGTACTTTCTTTAGCCTACATGTGTTTATCCTCAGGCCATCAACAGTAGAATATAAGTTTTTCACTAAGCTAGATGTTTCACTTGTTATTTTCATCAATCATCCCTATCACTGTGAGACAAATATTACAGGATTGTTTTATGTGCTCTGATATGCTCATGCAACCTTATTCCCATGACTAGAACATTCTGTACCTGAACTCTCAGACTCTCTGATCACTTCCTAACCACAGCTATATAGCAAAACTGCTAACACACCCTAGCTGTGTCTCCTCCTTCCACTCCTACCCTTGTCATTGGTGTCACAGATTCTACAGACACAAGAGACAACAGGATGAACTAGTTTTGCAGCTATATTTAGTTTTGAAGCTATATTTGGCAGAAGTTGCTAATTCTAACCCTCTGGGAGCTGAAAGTTCAGAGCATCCCTAACTCCTTACCATGAGCAATATCCATTTAAATATTTCCCTGTAATCATGAATGAAAGTACTGATAAGAACAGGCTCTGGGGATATCTGAGCCTAGAGACCTTTTGACATAACCAGTTGCAGACTGCTGAAGGTCTTTATTTCTATGTTTCCAAGCCATTTGGAGTCAGTATCCAGGGCCAAAGTGCTGTCTCCAGGATAAGCTTTGGTTTCTAAGAAAAAGGTTTAAAAGAGCTGAATGCAGGGACTACTCAAGACAACTTTATTGCTAAGCACAGTATTTATAATCCCAAAGTTTTCTGCTTTAACATAGTTTGCTATTTTCAGGCCTAAAAATCAGGTCAATTTTAATCAAATGACTTCTATAGTGTAACTTACCTTGTCACCAAGAACCCAAGAATGAAAAATGTGTAGGAAAGAGACCGAGGAGAGATACCCTCCAATGATAATTTGTTGCCCCAGCAATTTCTTTTGAAGCCTAGAGATTTAGAAGTTCTGATTAAAGAAATTCATTTCTGAGCTCAGATGTTTGTGGTCCACATTCACAGGATGGTGTGAGACTACAGTTGCCCATGAACTCAGATTTATTTAAGAAGTCTCTCTTAGCAATCATTTTCACTAATTAAGGGGGAAAAATACTATACTTAGAGTAAACATGGATGAACTGCAAAGAAGTTATTAATGATGGGTCAATGATTCCTAAGTTCACACCGAATGTTTTCTAGAAACATACTCTCCAAATGTATTCAGAAAGGTAAGTACAACCTGTGATTTATTTGTTGTTATTTTTTTCTCTGGGTGTTACTAAGGTATAATTTACAGGTAAATTATATGTAAACTTGTTTCTACTATCTCAGATTTTTATAAATAAGGACCAGAATACCCATTACTTAGAAAAGCTGTCATTTGAGATATATAGGCACAGATATGAGATAAGAGAATAAAACTTCTTTAATTAAATCATTTTACTGATTGAGTAAAAAGGAAATGTATTCTCTATATAGAAATTTCAGATCAGAAAATTTATGAAAAACATAAATTTCCTTTAAGAGCATAATTAAGATAGTATTATTTACCTTAATATACTTTTCTATGTACATATGTAATTTTATACAATTGATAACCTAATATATATGACATTTTATATGTTAAATTTTCCACTTAGTATTATATTGAAAGTACTTTCCACATCATTAATTCTTCTTATAAAACCATTTAACATCCACCTTATATTTATAATTGCATATCCAAATTGGTTTAATAGTTCCCTTTGAGGAGACATTTGAGTTGTCTCAACTCTTTCACTATTATAAACATATATTGTGAAATAAAACACGAATGCATAATTTTTGCCCATTATTTATTTATCTAGAATAGATTCATTGGAGTAAGGAATACTAGATTAAGATACATAGGGTAAAATTTATTTCAGAATAAATAACCAACACATCCTTACAAGCAATAGATAATCATATATCTCTCATATATCCTTGTAAATTTGCCAGTTAAAAATATTTCTCATTTTAAATTGCACTTTTTGATATTTTAAGAAATAGAAAATTCTTGATGTCTAAAATTTTTGCCTGAAATTGCATTGATTAATTTCATACTTTTTATAAATGATGTGAATAGACTTTATTTTTCTAAATGCTATTTTTATAGAAATAGTTGTTGGTCATACATTTTGCAATTATTTTCAAGGGTGTTCCATGTCTTTATGTAGTTGAAGCCATCATATTTGTCCTAGGTTTCATATATTTTTACTTAACTATCCCTTCTCCATTTGGACATCAAATACATATTTATCTCATTGTTTATTTTTTAAACAGATTTATGCTTTTTTAAAGGTTTTAATACTTATTATGCTTTTTAAATTTTTTCATATTTCATTTTTTCCAATTATTTTGGTGATAATATGAAGAAAATACTTAGCTGTTTTGAAAAGTGCTTATTAGTTATTGAAAAATTTTATTGCTCCAAGCGATGTACTCATAATACTTTTTTCAATATTCTTTAAATTTGTATCCTTTTGACAATATTTGATTCTTATTCAGCTTATGTGGGTTCATCTTACTTAAGAGCATTTTTAAATACCAATAAGCCTTCAAATTTATTTAACAAATATAATCTTTTTCTATTTTCTGATGTATCAATTTCTGCAGTCTAATTTATTCTAAGATAATTTGTTGTTTTCACTTCTTGAGGTCAGTATTTAGTTCATTTATAGCCTTGCTCATTTAGTTTCTTTCCCTCCTGATTATATAACAAGCAAATATTCGAAATAAGAATATTAATGTGTATATTTAAATTTTAGTTCTTTTATCAATTAATTTGGAAAGATATAGAAAACTATTTTGTTAACTTTAGGATACAAGCTTTGACAAAAGCATAATGATGTTCTTCAATTCATCTATGCCCTTTGCTATTATTCCTGAATTATATATGAAAAAGTTAAGGTTCAGTAATACAAAGAGTCATAATTTCACATGGCTGAAATCAAAATACAGAAACAGTCTCTCAGTACTAAAGAATATGTTCTGTTCAATAATTTATGGTGCCTGTGTTCCATCAAATTAAAGTATCTGTTTTCAGAACATATTCAGAGAACATTTCATAATCTTCCTCAAAATAAGTGTTGATTTGTAAAATACTCCTGAAATTTAAGTTTCACTGTGGTTCCACAAAAGAGAATTCAGGAGTTGCAAATAATTTGGGATATATACTATCTGTTTTATTCTCTACAGGATACCATTCATCCAGAGGGATTTTGCTAAAGATATGATTGTGTTTTTATACAATTCTGTTTCAGTGTAGCATGAACTCAAAAACTGAACTGTTGAGGTATTTTTTGTGGCCTCAAATACTCATGCCTGTTGACTCTAAAATCACTACATCAACCCAAATTTCATGCTGAAATAACGATGTTTTCTATTCACCCTGAAACAAGGTAGAATTAATAAGGAAACCAACTCTGCAGTTTAGCCTTATAAGCTAGTGTGATGAGAAACACAGGGTCTTAAATGCTGATAGTTCAAGTCTATTCTCCTCTTTACAGG
This sequence comes from Cabassous unicinctus, assembly GCA_029593785.1. NCBI lineage: Eukaryota > Metazoa > Chordata > Mammalia > Cingulata > Chlamyphoridae > Cabassous > Cabassous unicinctus. The sequence goes on along the minus strand of JAQZBX010050693.1, from coordinate 8,534 downwards.
CTTCTTTCTATTCCTGTTTTACTGTGGCAGAAAATACTATGGCAATGATTGGAAAGTATCCATCCATGTAAAATGCAGGAGATTTGCGTGACATTACAACAGTCATAAAAACATGCTCAGTGCATTTGTGTGGTCAGAAGAGGTCTATGTATTCAACATGTAGTTATTAACATGGCCCAAATTTAAGGCTGGAATTTATCTGCCTGAGAGTTTCCATCAATGTTACAGGAAAAATAAACAAGACAGATATATAAATTGCTTCATCAAAATTTATCTATCACTATTGCAAACCCTGTTATACTTGCAGATAAATCTTTTATCCAACTGATAACTTGGATCCATGAAGCAATGAACAACGTGACAGAATTCATCTTTCTCAGCCTGACACAGAAACCAGCCTTACAGAAACTCTTGTTTGTCATGTTTACAGTTGTATATTTAATCACCCTGGCTGACTATCACCACCATTCCAGCCCTAGGATGCCCCATGTTTTTCTTTCTGTCTTTCTTATCTTTCATAGATATTTGTTCCTCATCTACTATGGCCCCCAAAATGATATTTGATTTAATTTCTCAGAAAAAAAATCTATCTCCTTTGGTGGATGCATGACTCAGCTCTTTGCAGAGCATTTCTTTGTGGGAGTTTAGATCATTCTGCTCACAGTGATGGCCTATGACCGCTATATGGCCATCTGCATGCCCCTGCACTATATAATCACAATGAACTGGTGAGAGTGTGGTCTCCTGGTGGTTGTGTCCTGGGCTGGGGGATTTCTTCATGGTCTGATTCAAATCCATTTTATGATATGGTTACCTTTCTGTGGCCCCAATATCATTGATCATTTCATGTATGATCTTTACCCTCTGCTAAAGCTAGTCTGCACTGACATGCACATCTTTGGACTCTTTGTTGTCGCCATCAGTGGGCTGCTGTGCATGTTCTGTTTTTCTATTCTTATCACCTCCTATGTCCTCATCCTTTACTCCCTCAGAACTCACAGCTCTGAAGGACAGCAGAAGGCTCTCTCCACCTGTGCTTTCCATATTACTGTGGTCATCTTACTCTTTGTACCCTATATATTTGTGTATATTCGGCCCATGATCACCTTCTCTATTGACAAAGCTGTGGCTGTATTTTATACCATAATAATGCCCATGTTAAACACTGTAGTTTACACTCTCAGAAATGTAGAAGTGAAAAATACCGTGAGGACGCTATGGAGCCAAGCAGTGTTCTTGGTTAAGAATTGATGAGAATAAACATGATGAAAGAAATCTGTTCATATATTATAAAGTATGGCCAATGCAAATGATAATGGTTTTGCAATCAGAATTTTTAGGTTTAAGTACAACTTTTTCCTATCTGGAATCTTTAAAGTTTCCTCTTTCATAAATATTAATGTTTGATTAAATAATCACTAAGTGCTTCCAAATAGAAACTTCCTTGAATTTACAAATTACTGATAAAAGGGATAGTCTAACTGACATAAAATTGTTACAATGTTTGGAAAATCCATGGCTTTCTTTAATCAGTGGAACAATACTTTTCAAATGTCTGGATATAAATTATATAGGCAATAAGCCAATTACTTAAAAATAATAAACAAAAAGAGTTAAGAACTATTTTGTTTAAAATTCATATTTCTAATGTTAACTTCTGAATTCTGGTAGACTTATTATTAGAGATGGGGTGCAACCAGAAATGAATGTATATGGAGATGAGAGAAAGTCCTAAGGCAGAACTCATTCCAAAATTAATGTTGCTGTGTCATATAACTTGAAGGAGCTCCATTTTCATTGTTATCTGGGAGGTATTTTCCATGATTAAATTATTTAGTCTGGCTAAAGCCAGGGAGGGATATATAATTTTTCTAGCTATAACCATAGAGCAAATTGCACATGATGTTCCAAGATAGAAGACATATGACAAGCACTTTTTCCCCCCAAATAGCCTATACAACCCTGAACCTCCAAAATTAATTTATGGGATGGATTTTTGCCGTTTACTGATAGGACCAGAAATAGTTTCTAAAAAATAAAAATAACTGGTACAAAAAACAGAGTTTATCATATCTATGTAATCAAGAGAGTTTACACTTTCAAATTTTAATAGAAAATTGCCTACCAGTTGCAGCCCAATGAAATGGGGAGTACTGTGAAATGTCGACACTTACATTGCAACTCTCAGAGAAAGAATCCATATAAAAGAAGAAGATTCAGATCAAAGCCAGGGCCAATCTTAGTGACCACTGGTTATTCTTACGAATTAACACATATTACTCCATAGCCATACTATATCTTATGCTAAATATATATCATAAACAGATTAATATTCAACAGTTAAGTAAACAATTTATTCCAAATGAGAAATCAGCTTTCTCAATAGTGGCTAGCTCATTTGCTGGACACCAAATATCCATGTGCCCCCATCGTATTTTCAGCACCCTTGCATTTCAAAAAGACTATGCATCTATCTCACAGAAGTAAAGTGTGCCTCACTCAGAGTGAACAATTAAGGGACCAATATGCTACTATCCAGCATCTTTTCCCCTGCTTCACCAAGCATAAATGACTGCATTAAAATTGGAGGACAACACAGATGAAGCAACCTGGATAACTGAGTATCTACAGTTTGGACAACTGCCCTACAGGATCACCAAACACCCAGTGGATGTTATCTTTTCAGGAAATAAAATTGTATTCTAACAGTCATTGATATTTCAGGATTCATTTACTACTACAGCAAATTTACCTTAGTCTGACTAATATATTGACTAAATTTGTCTTAAAAGTCCTATAGGTATTAATAAAGGCACAGATTAGTATAGTTCATGCATTATCTTGTTCCTCAAATAAGATAATGAAGAAATAACTATCCTTACAAAACATAATCCAGTTAGATCTTATCTTTGCTTCACTGTAACACACTACCCCAACTGAAATATTTAAATCATAAATATAGACATCAGCTTTTCCACTTTACCTAATATGGAAGGCAACACTGAAAAAAGTCTATACAATCATAGTAAGGGTATAGTAACAACAATCATGAACTCCAATATGCACTATGACATCAATGCTTCTTGAGCAATATTTTTAGCCATTCTGAACAATTTCCTCTTCTACACAGTCTTCTTTGCATATGTTCCGATGTTGCACCAATTTCCTGTAATCCTTATCTTGCACATTATCCTTTCATCTCAGAAGACTATTCCTCCTACTCTTTGTCAGGAAAATAGAGACCATCAGAGAATCATTCACTTATCCTCAATCCTCTTCACTAATAAATATATCTATAATCCCTTTTCAGCTTTATGCCTTCCTGTCCAATGAGCAAAACCTGGGCAAAGCTCCTATATATTTTTAATATGTCAACATGTATGTGACTTAAAGCTCCTTCCTGTCTCCTCAATAATATTCCTTCTAGTACCCATCACCAGAGCACTCAAAATATGTTTTTTGGGTCCTGTTAAGCCCTAATGAGAATTTGGTCCCAGAAGTAAAATACAAGGGGAGGAGAGTAAATAATCCATCTCTTTTCTTTTCTGTATGATAAAAATATTAGAGGTTAAAATTGTTTAGATTTAGAGTTAGCTAGAGTTAGAGTTGAAGATAAAGTTAGAGCTATAGTTAGAATGACTGTTAGAGTTAGAACATGGGCATAGAGTTCAAGTTAGACATAGAGTTGCAGTTGTTAGAGTTATTCTACGCCATTGCCAGGAAATTCTCATTAGGGTTAGTGTCATTTGTCTCTGCTGACATCCTCTTACAGAGAGAACTAAAACCAAGGAATCAAGTTGACAAAAGTCATGTCCTACGTAGGTAAATACGTGTTTTACTGGATCCTCAAAGTCACCACTTCTTGCTCAAAGAACTTTTCTAATGGTGCATTTTTCTGCAGGTGTGAGGATGTCCACACCATCCCTCATTATCTTTTTAAGTACAAGAACAGCTAGAACCCAAAGTGCCAAGTGTGTTACATCAATCTAAATGATTCTTGGCAAGATTATAACCAAGTCCACATTAGAGATTGAGGCAGAGGAAGTGGTAGTGGAGCCCTCCTTCCTACAAAGATTCTCTTTTCATTCACAAGGTGTATATTTACAAGGGGACCTGGTTGTATGTGATTTTCTCACTGACTTCTCTGAGTCATGAAACATAGACCCTCACTCTATGTCTGATGATTCTATCAGTAGGGTAGAAGAAAAGACTTCTAATTCTCCAAATCTATTATGATATACTGATTTCTTGGCACTCATGCAAAAAAACACAGTTATTATATCCATACCTTATAAATTACCCAAAAGTGGGGGAGAACTGCTGGAAATCCAGTCTTCTAAGACTTCTCACTCAATCATTAACTGAAAGATGAGACACAAAAAAGTTCACATTGACACAAGATATTCAGGTGCTGTTTATTTTTTATTTAACAGTTAATATTTTAAGAAGGTATAAGGAACATAAGAAAATCTTATATATTTTTACTTACATACTTACTTTTGTAGGTATCATTTTTATTATCTTCCTTCCTTTGTATAGATCCATATTTCCACCTAAAATCATTTTTTCTTTGCCAGAAAGGCTTCCATTAATATATCTTATACTTTGAGTCTGCTGATGATTAATTCTTTTAGCTTTTATATGTACAAAAAATACTTCTTTTGTATTTGTTTTCAGAAAGACCTTCTTTCTGTGCATGTATTATATCTAGGCAATTTTTACTTTCTGAGTTTTTCTTTCATGTAGTGCTACACTATCTCCTTGCTTTCTTTGGTTCTGACATAAAAAAAAGATGTCATTCATATCTTCTTCCCCCATACAACTATATTTTTTGCAACTACTCCTTGGCAAAATATGACATTGAAACACAAAGAAGTAGAGTAATTTACCCTAGATGATAGATGATTCCAATAATGACAATCAACAAGGTTGTCTTTATGGATATGTCTGCCATGGAAACATTACTCTCAATTTAATTCTGAAAATATTTTGCAAATACTTTCTGTGCAAATTACACTAGTTTGATGATTTCTCAGGTTATATTTTGGCATTTCTCCCAATAATCCTATTTGATTTAAGGCTATTTGACAGGCCCTGGTAAGTTATTTAAGACTTGTAGTATCACATATTAGTAGGTTGAGAATTTGGAATAAACTGCAAGTTCTTGTCTTTGATATATAATACTCTAGGATCTTAACATAGCCCTTTCGTATAGAGTAAGTCCTTGTGCATAAATCTGAATTTCTGCTTAGACTTTCCTCTGCCCTGCACCCATCAAGAGATTCCAAAATCAATGTTTATTTTGTGCTTAAGTAGGTCACCAGGATGGGGCCCAAATGTAGGAAAGGAATTAGAAGATGTTCTCTTTTCTCTAATATCTCTGCCCCGTTCAACTGCTGCATATTGGATTTGTCTGAGCAGTAAGTCCTGACTGCCCATGGGGATAGAACAAAATCTCCTAAACAATCTAGAGCTTGTTTGAAATAGTATTTCCTTTCCCATCATGCTAAGTGTGTACACACATCAGAGCACCAGTGTTTTATTCAATAAAATAACACAATGATTAGAGTTCAGGTTTAGAAATCATATGACCCTAGATTTAAATCTGTGTGCTAGTAATTATTAGCTTTTGAATTGGGTCCAATTTATATATATATATATATGATATTATTTCATTCATGGAGATTATAAAACACTCAGATGGGGTGCCACAGTAACAGAATGACTGATACATTCTAGTGACCTTGTGAAGAGACCAGAGCAGCTGAGAAGCCCTGAGAGACAAGCCCTATGCCCACTTACAGCTGAGGTCAGGAAGAACCTGGGTCCATGGTGCCTCAAGAGGAAGAGGAAGAGGAAGAAGAAGACGAAGAATGAGAGACCAGGCAGATATCAGCAATTAATTTCCTTCAACATGTGGCAACAGACCTTAGTGAGAAATTACCTCTTATGGTACCATTAGTTGAACTCTTTAGGGCCTTGTAACTGTAAACTTTTCCAAATAAATACCCTTTATAAAAGCCAACAGATTTCTCGTACTTTGCATCAGCACCCCTTTGGCTGACTAATACACCATTCATCATCCACCCTCCTTTTATCTGTATCAACTACCACTCTGATGGTTGTCAAAGAGTGATTTTTTTCTATCTCCATCACTGCTTCTATATTGGCTTTCTGCCTTACAAAGGGCTTGCTTACTCCTTGTTTATTTGTTATAGCACTAAAGATTAATGTATTCTATTTTATTCAATATGTTCTTACCTGTCATCATTATTTATTTTATTGTTCAAATTGTACCAGATTGCACTAGTGGGATCTCCTTCAAGTTGATTCAGTGAGGCCCCAAGTAAGTCATCTGTATTTGGTCTAGGTGGGATTCAAGGAAAGTGTATTATTAAGTTATTCCTGACATCTTATTCCAAATTACATGTCATGTTACAGGTCCCATTTCTTTCATCAAGTCTTCTGGGCAACCATCGAGTATTTTAAATTCACCAATACTCCCTAAATTTTCTCTGTTCCTTATGTCAGTGCATCCTAAACCTGAAAGGCTCTCTTAGACACAAATATCTCATGATGTCATTCTCCTTTAACTTTGTCAATGAGTTCCCATTCTCCTTAGAATAAGGACCATACCAATTACAATGGCCTTCATTCTCTGAATGCTTCTTTCTGCTGCCTTCTGCAGTCCAGTCCAACGAACTGCCTAAACTCCATTTTGCTGTCAGTTCCTGCAAATAACAGTCTGTTGTTGCTGGGATTTTATACACTTTCCCCTTAAAACCAATTCATATCCTGGGCAAATTTGCTAAGCTTTTGCCCAGTTAAGTCCTTAAGATTTCAACTAATGTGTTATTTCCAAGAGGTTTGTCCCACCTCAACAAATGAAGTCCTTAGATCCTATGTACACAAGTTAACATTGTCATTTTTCACTTTAAGTTATTTCTTCTAAACTAGACTTAAATTCCACAGAGTAGAGGATTGATTGCTTTATTTGCCTGTGTATATCCATTCATTGACACATCCTTGATTCAAGAGATCATGACTTTCCTTAAGAATGTTGTATAATGGCTGGACTGGAAAGACAAATGGTAACATAAATATATGAGTAACATAAAAAATAGAATACGTGATTACCTAAAATACCTGCCTTTAAAAAATATGCACTGAAATTGATTTTCAGAACAATGCCTTTTTAAGAGTAAATATTATAAAGAAGGCAAGTTGTGTTTCTAGTAATTGGATCATGTTATCAAAGATACCTAATCTGTTGGCACAGTTGCTTATAGTGTTCCCTTGAATCACATTTTATTTCTGTAAGGTTGTTAGAAATGTCACCACTTTCTCGCTAAACTTAGTGAATTGATTCTTTTCTCCTTTATTCTTAATCAGTATACCCATAGAAGATTTTCAATTTTGTTGATCTTTTCAAAGAATCAATTTTTAGTTGTGTTGGTTCCATTGTTTTTCTATTCTCTAATCTCTGCTCTAGTCTTTATTTCCTTCCTTCTACCAGTTTTGGATTTACTTTGCTCTTCTTTTTGTATTTCCTGAGGATGTAAAATTACTTTATTGATTTGAGATGGGTATTCTTTTTCAATAAAGGTGTTTATTGCTATAAATTTCTCTATTAGCTATTTTTTCAGTGCATCCTATAAGTTTTGATATGTTGTATATTCATTTCTGTTTATCACAAAGTGTTTTCTAATTTCTCTCATGACTTCATCTGTGACCCATTGGTTGATTGTGTTGTTCATTTTCCACATATTTGTGGACCCTTCCAATTTCCCTTTATTACTGATTTCTAGTTTGATTCCACTTTGGTCAAAGAAGATACTTACCATTTCAGTGTTTTTATATATGTTGTGGGGTAATTTATAGTCTATTATGGGAATGTTCCACATGTACTTGCAAAGAATGTATATTCTCCTGGATATAGTTGGTTTACTGTTGTTCACATGCTCTCTTTTCTTATTGATCCTTGGTCTTGTTGTTCTATATATTTGTGAAAGTGGGTAATTGAACTCTCCAACTGTGATGGTAGAACAATTTCTCCCCTCAAATCTGTCATTTTTTTCCCTACATATATTTTAGTGCTCTGTTGTTCCTTGCATATATGTGTATGATTATTATGTGTACTTGAAAGATTGACCCTTTCCTAGATATATAATATATTTATTTGGCTTTTGTGACTATGTTTGTTTTAATTTTGTCTGATATTATTCTAATAAACTGAACTCTCTTTTGGTTATTTGCATGCAGTATCTCAGTATTGTTTCCTATTCTTTCATTTTCAACTTCTCTGGGCCTTTGATTCTAAAGTGGGTCTTTTACAGGCAATAAATGGTTGCATCGTCTTTTATTCATTATGCCAAATTCTGCTCTAAGTACTTACTTTATTTATTTATTTTTTAATTGTGGGAAAAAATCAAATTTTTCACAATACATACAAATATTTGTAAAATGATATATAAATACATATGCATATATGTGCATTTGTTTACATAAATGTTATTTATATATATATATATATA
>JAQZBX010050692.1:8678-19689 GCA_029593785.1 Cabassous unicinctus | reverse complement strand
CACTAAAATTCAAATGGGCAAAGTACTTGCACATGGAGTTTATGGAAGAAAAATTTTTAAATATTCCAAAAAATAAATATTAAAATATTGAATCAGAAGGGGAAAAACCCAGAGTTTCATAGAACTCATTTAAAAAAAATTAGCTCTATTGAGATATAATTCATACACCATAAAATTCATTATGGGCATTTGACTTGTTTCCACTTTTTGGCTATTATGAGTAATGTTGCTATGGACATTCATGTATCAGATTTTGTGTGGAAGAACTCATGGTCTATTTTTTATTCTTGATAGAGTACTTATAACTTACTTATTTTTACTGAGATGAGATTCATGTAAAAAAATTAACCATTAAAGTGAACAATTCAGTGGCATTCATAATGTTGTTCAACCACCAACTCTACCTAGTTCCAAAACATTTTCATCACTCCAAAAGAAAACCCCATATCCATTAAGCCATTATTCTCCTTTCCCCCTTTCCCTAACTCCTGGCAACTACCAACCTGCTTTCTGTCTCTATGGATTTACTTATTGTAGATAGTTCATATCAATGGAAACAGAACTCGTGAACTACAGCAATTTAAATCCAGCCCCACTTTGGTTTCTGCAAACACCAGGCTCTTGAGTGAAGGAGTCCTGTCCTTCATAACCTAACAGTAAAATAGTTTTAGTTGCTTAGTCGATAAACAAAAGTGCCCAATTTGTTTTGAAGTAAAAATGAAGCCTGAAACTGTAACTGAAAGTTTAAAATTAACAAATAATTATGAGTTCAAAATCATTATATAGATGCCTTTATTTTTTTTTCACAGATGAATAAATATATACATTTCTCAATTAAATATACTGGGTACACATAAAAATTTTTTTAATCAAACAATATGTTACACAGTATATTTGGTTCATAATAATGCATTCATACAGTGTTTGTCCTTTTGTGTCTGGCTTGCTTCGCTCCACTTAATGTCCTCCAGGTTCATCCATGTTGTCATATGCTTTACGACTTCATTTCTTCTTACAGCTGCATAATATTCCATCGTGTGAATAGACCACAGGTTATCCATTTGTCTGTTGATGGACACCTGGGTTGTTTCCAACTTTTGGCAATGGTGAATAATGTTGCTATGAACATCGGTGTGCAGATGTCTGTTCGTGTCACTGCTCTCGGTTCTTCTGGGTATACACCCAGTAGCGGTATCGCAGGGTCACGTGGCTATATAGATGTCTTTATATTATAAAATAGCAAAAGGATAACATCTGAAATTGCTGAAACCAGCTGGATTTAGCCTCGACCTGCTCCTGTGATGGTCATTCTAAACAGGTCTCACTTCTGTTTATAGTTACTCAAGACTAGCCTCACTCTTGTGTATATATTGTAATGATAATTCTAGACTGAATTTACCTTTGTTTATAGTTATTTCAAGACTAGCCTCACCCTCCTATATAATTGCCATTGTGATGGTAACCACTCTACTCTCCCCTGTTTGAATCCATAAAAACTCCTGCTCCTTGTGGTTTGACAGCCCTCCCCCATCCTTCCTCAGGTATTAATAAACATGCTTTCTCTCATGACCATCCTAGTGTAGACTCCAATTCATCTGCTCCAGGCAAGAACCCAAAGGGACCTCAGCGGGACTTCTTTCAGTTGTCTTTTACATGGCTGGAAAAAAATATAAATTAGATGCAACCTTTTGATAAAGCCATATATAAAATGTCCATATCTTTGACTCCATAATCTCACTTCTTGGATTCTGACTCAAATTATACACAATGTGGGGAAGGCACTAAATATAAAGTTCTAGGGAAGCAGATGTGACTCAAGCAGTTGGGTGCCCACCTACTGAATGGGAGGTCCCGGGTTCGGTTCCTGGTACCTCCTAAAGAAAACGAGCAAAACAGTGAGCTGATGCAAAGGGCTGATGCAACAAGATGACTCAACGAGATGACACAACAAGGAGACAAAATGAGGCAACACAATGAGAGATACAACAAGCAGGGAGCAGATGTGGCTCAAGCGATTGGGCACCTCCCTCCCCACATGGGAGGTTCTGGGTTTGGTTCCCAATGTCTCCTAAAAAGAAGACGAGCAGACACAGCACACTGTAAGCATAGACAATGGGGGGAGGAGGGGAGTAAATAAATAAATAAATCTTTTTTTTTTTATTCTTTATGTACAACCAATTTGTCCTGCTTCTGCAGCATGAGATGAAAAAATAAGGGCACATCATCTTTACAATCCAATTGAAATGACTCTGGGGACAACATGCTGTCTTTCTTTTACCCCATTTTTTCAAAGAGCAAATTGGTCAGTCTCCAAAGAGTCCTTCTCAGACACTTCTTGCTGGGGTGACTCTCCCACAGGGTCAATGTTAGAAGGAGGCCGCCAGGCATGTGGGCACTGGCTAGCCACCCATGGTCATGTCCCCGAGAAGGCAGGGTCAGAGGAGATCTAGCCCTAGCTCCTCCCAGGCTAACCCTGGTGAGAGCCCCCTCTCGGCTCTCATTTCCTTCAAAGACCTCAGTTATGATCAGCTCAGTCCATCGGGGAGGCTCTGATGTCAGTAAGCCTCATAAGGGCTTTTTGAGCTCTGTCCTCAAAGGGTGTGTGGGGGGTGGCCTCACACTCTTCCCCTAGAGCATGGGGTGCTCCTTGTCTTACTGCCTAACCACGAGGAGCCACCCAGAAGGGTCTTCCTAAAGATCAGCCCCACTGCTGGCAACTCCTAATTTTAATTTTTTTAAATGTAAATGTTATTTATTTTTCTATGAATAGGCAATGCATTTCACTTAAAAATTAAAAAATAACAAAAGGGTATACAGTGAAGAGGCACCCTCCCAACCCTGTCTCAGTGCTCTGCTTAGAGGCACATAACATTATCAGCCTCCATATTTATGGATTATTTTTTGCTCCTCGCTTCCTTTACCTAAAGTATTTTGGATATCATTCCATCAGTACCCAATGAGTTTGTACATATTGTTTGGATATATGATAACTGATTTAACTGATCTCCTATTAGGTTGTTTAAAATGCTTTGCTATCAACAGCAGAAGGGATGCCCTCCTTAAGGCTTGCCAAGGGCACCAGCCATGGCGGAAGGGGAAGATGTCCAACCCTGTGCAGCTCAGCGCAGCCTCCAGACCTGAAGCAGGCTATGGGGGGGGGGGGACTGGGCTTTCAGGGATGGGAATGGGGCTAGATGGAGGACACAGACAATCTTGAGGGAGGAGGGACCCCTGTCCCTTCCTGCCCCGGGAAGGGGGTGTATGGAGGTGTGGGGCTGGTGTTCTCCTGACCTGCAGGCATCCTCGCCAGGGGCCCTTGTCCTAATCCACAGAGAAATGGTGCACGAGAGTGAGCACACCTTCTCTGACCACTCACACCAGGTCTACACTTTTCACCATCTGGAGCCCAGAGAGCTGGTAGGTGACAGGGTGGGTGTTCCTGGCCCAGACAGTTCCCTGAAGAGGTCCTGAAGGCTGGGAGGAGTGAGCCTGGCACCTCAAGGTCATCTCCTCTATCCTCTGCAGGCTCCAGCCAACAGCAGAGCTGCCCTTTCCCCCACTGTACACCTAAAGGCTCTCAGCAGGGCAAAAAAAAGAGTGATTTGTGTTTCCTTTTCTGTGAATTGTCTGTACATAGTCTGCCCATTTTCCCATTAGGCTATTGGCTTATTTCCCTACCAACTTTTAAGAATTCTTTAAACATTAAGGGGAATTAGTCCTTCTAGATTCTTAGTTGAAAATATTTTTCCCAGTTTGTCTTTTGTCTTTTGACTTAACTTCTAGTGGTTTCTGCCATGAAGAAATTAGATATTCAATTTTTATATAATCATATTTATCCATTTATATAATCACATTTATCCATTTTTTATTTTATGGATTCTGGACTTTGTTTCATACTTGGACAAAATTTCCATTTATGAAATAATAAAAAAATTCTCTAGTGGATTTTTCAAGTACTTTTATAGCTTCATTTTTTTAGACATCTAAATATTTTGTCCATTTGGAATTTATCCCAGTGAAAGACATGGTTCCAAGTCTCCCCCGCCTCCCAGTTGTCCTAATACTGTTTTTTAAAATAATCTATATTTTCCCAGTGATACCTACCACATTTATCATATGTTAAATTCCACTGGCAACATGCAAATGGCAGTTCTTTTATTTAAAAAAAAAAACAAAACAAAAAACACTCCTGGGCATGGGTGCCCTGCTCCATTCCCTTCCCCCACTTCATTTAGGAAGCAATACCAGGAACACCCCAAATATATTATAACAGCCCAACAATAGGATGTGTATTCACGTAAATCCACCTGATGGAACATTATACAAACTTTAAGGCAATAATTATAAAGATAATATCAAAACATGAAGAAATGCTTCTGGTTAAATGTCAAGTGAAAGAGGAAGGATGTAAACTTTATGCAAACCAAGAACATGACCACATTCTGAAAATATTTGTAGAAAAGAATCACACAAGCAATACACCAAAAAGATAACAGTGATTTCAAGGGGGTATGTAGGATGAGAGAGACTCCCAAGCTTTTTTTCCATCCAATTTTCTGTAAAATGGTGATATCAGTATAATTTTCAAATTCCCACTTTTTAATAATGACAGATTGCCCCTATGTGCTTTTCTCCTCTCCCTCCAGAGACCTCACTAAAATGATAGTAAAGAAATAAAAAGATTACAAACCCACAAGCTCAAAGAAACTGGAAGAGAAAGATCTCATGGCTGAAAAATTCCAACATGTATTTGGGAGAGGGAAAGCTGGTGGAGGAGCAGAACACCACCACAGAGCTGTGAAGGGAACGGACCAGAAGGCGCCGGGTGGGGTGGTGATTAAAGTAAGACATGTCCCTTGTGGACAGGACTCCAGACTTCCCTTCTGGGAGACAGTGCTGAGTCACTGTGTGTGCCCTCAGGCCAAGAAACTCAGAAGTGCTCTTGCCTCTCTTCTCCCAACTGGACAAGGAACTCTGTGTTTAACGTCTGTAGCTTCCACTAGGGCAGAGATTCTTAACCTGTTTTGTTCCACGGGACCCCTTTGCCAGTCAGGTGACAACCACCGGAGCCCTTCTCAGAATGTAGCGGCAGATAGGTTTATGACACTCAACTAGCGTCGGGTCTAACAACTACCATAATTTCAAAGTGTGGATGAGCATAAGCGATTTTTCGAGATACACAACAACTGTCATGTGATATGAAATGAATCCTACTGTAATATATTGCATACATTCATAAGTGAAGGAAATGCTAGATTTCAGTTAGAGGCCAGAGAAAATAAAGAGAATAAGTTGATTTTTTTCAATTCAAGTTCATGGACGCCCTGAAATCCGTGGACCCCTGGTTAAGAACCCCTACACTAGGGCCTGCAGGGAGGGTTCCTTACTTGAGAAGGTTTGGAGCTGGTGGGATAAAAGACCCAACAGGCACAAGGAGGTTTATTGCCTGTCATGGAGCCCTTTAGCCTTTATGAGCCTTTCATGCACCCAGGAGACCATCACTTGGGTTTATAGCTGCGCAGGTGCAGCGTAAGGCAGGCTTTGACCAAACGCTCAGGCCACTGCAAGAACAGGCCAGAGGTGGCCAGTTGTGAAGACATGGGTGGCTATGAGACTCCTAGCTGGGATACCAGCCCAGGCAACTTCTTGGGCAGTTGCTTGCCCTAGAGCTGGCAGCATGTCCTCCTTCGTCTGCGTCCCAGGACCCCTGCTCCTCCCCTGATCTGGAGCCTTGCCTTCAGCTTCCATCCAGGGTTCCTTGCTGCCCCGCCTTGCTCCTCCCTATCAAGACAAGTCCTTCCATCCACACACTGGCAGTTCCACTGCTCTGCTGCTCAGCACACAGTGGACTTGCCAAGATGTAGAAATGTGGTACCATTTCATGATCTCCAATAAATTGATGTTGTTGGCAGATCCATCTACTCCAGAGGGATTTACGCACACACATACACACACATGCATGATGACCTGATTGTCAGGAACCTGCTGGTGAGCTTGGATCCAGCCTCTTTTCTCTGACTGGGAAAACTAGATGGGGCTAAAAATAGTCATTCATTCCCTCTATTGTCATTCCTTCTTTAGGAGAATGAATTTCTAAGGTGAGAAATGCTCATTGAAGACTGTGATAAGTATTTATTGAAAATCCATTCTATAGACCAGCCACTGTCCTAGACCCTATGAAAACACAAAGATATCCACCCGCTACCTCAGAGTTAGCTAGACTCTGTGTACTCCTTTTAAAAACCCAAGCAGTCTTTTTTTCCACGAGGGCAGGGACCATGTCTGTCTTATTTACTGCTTACACTCTATTCATGCATCCAGCATATATTAAGTGAGCACCTATTATGTGCCATGCCCTGATTTAGGCACTGGGGATTCAACAGTGAATAACAACAACAAAAGTGTCTGTTTTCATGGAGCTTTTGTTCTAGTATGGGAGATAGACAATAAAGAAACAAACAAATAAACTGATAAAATCTAAAGTGGTGATAAATGCTTAGAAAATATAGAGGCATAGGAGACAAGAGTGGAGGAGGGGTTTCTTTCATATAGTTTAGTCAGGGGCGATTTCTCTGATAAGGTGAAGTTCAAACAGTCTTAAATTAGGCAAAGGATATCTAGGAAAAGAATGAGACGTAAATGGCAAATCCTGGAGGGTGGAGCAGACCTGGTATGTTGGGAAAAGTGTCTAGTGTGGAGCGAGCCAAGTTGGCGCCCCGCTGGAAATGGGGGTGGGGGAGAGGGAATGGCATTAGCATTCAAGGACTTTCAGTCCATGATAAGGACTTAGTAAACTTTTTATAGGAATACAACTTGTGTAGAGAAAAGTACGCAAATCCTAAGAGTACAGCTCAATGAACTTTCACAAACCAAGCCCACCCATTTAAACCACCATCCCAATCAAGCTAAGAACGTTGCCAGCACCCCAGAAGCCTCTCTTGTGCCCCCTCTCAGGCATTTCCCACCCACCACCCCCAGGGATAACCACCATTTCGACTTCCATCACCGTAGATCAATAATCTCTGTTTCTGGACTTTATGAAAGCAGAATCCTACAGTATTACCCTCGGGTGTCTGGGTTTTTTTTTTTCACTCGGTGGTGTGTCTGTGAGATCTATTTTTACTTTTTCATTGCTGCGTGGTATTGTATTGTATAAATATACCACAATTTATCCATTCACCCACTGATCACCATTTGGATTATTTTCCAGGGACTATTTTCAAATTATACTGCTATGAGCATTCTTGTTTAGGTCTTTTGGAGCATACATTCCAGCCGAGTATATACCCAGGGCTGGGATTATTGGTCACAGGTGTGGCTTCTGGAGACACTGCCAGACTTGTTTTCAGACTTTGCTTTTTTTCTTTTTCTAGGAGGTACTGGGGATTGAACCTGGGACCTTGTACGTGTGAAGTGTGCACTCAACCACTGAGCTACACCGGCTCCTTCAGACTTTGCTTTTTAATCTGAGTGCAAAGGGAATCCATTAGAGGGTTTTAAGTAGAGAAGCTACATTAACTGACTTACGTTTTTAAAAGATCACATATTCGAAAACTTAAAAGATCATATCCCACCAGAATAGATGGATAGAAATGGTAGCCTGGGTATCTGGCAGGTAGGGGTATGTTGGAGTTCTGTATAAGGGGTTTGTATTGTTTGTGCAACTGTCCTGTAAGTTTAAAATATTTTCAAAATAAAAGTTAAAAAAAAAAATCGATTACCTCCTGCCCTGGGCCGCCTTCTCTTGACTGGCTCCCCATCTTAGTTAACGACAGCTCCATTCTTCCTCGCATTTTCTCATACCCCACATCTAGACCATCAGCAAATCCTGTGAGCTCTACCTTCAGAACACTGCGGAATCAAAACACTTCCTGTCCAAGTTACCATTCTCTCTCTCCTGAACTATTGCAGTCACCTCCTGAGTGGTCTCCCAGCTTCTGGCTGCTGCCCTTACCCTCTTCAGGCTACTATTAGTGCAGCTTCCCAAGAGATCCTGTTAAAACATAAATCAGATCCTGCCACTTCTCTATTAAAACCCTCCAGTGAGGGAGAGGGAAAAATAGGTGTAATATGGGGGCATTTTCGGGACATTGGAATTGTCCTGAATGACGCTGCAATGACAGATACAGGCCATTATATATCGTGTCATAACTTACAAAACGGTGTGGGAAAGAGTTTAAACTATAATGTAAACTATAATCCACACTTAGTGGCAATGTTCCAATATTGTGTTCATCAATTGTAACAAATGTACCATACTAATGAGGGATGTTGTTAATGTGGGAAAATGTGAGAGGAGGAGGGAGGAGGGCATATGGGAATCCTCTATATTTTTTAAGTAACATTTATGTAATCTAAAGTTTCTTTAAAATAAATAAATAAAACCTTCCAGTGGCTTCCCATATCACTCAGGTTGCAAACCAAAGTCTATACTACCACTCACATGGCATGGAGCAACAGGGCTCCTTTTTGCCTCTCTGATTTAACTCCTGCGACTTTCCCCCTTCTCATTCCACTCCAGCCTCACTGGCCTTTCTGCTGTTCAACCAACAGTCCAGGCCTGCTCCTACCTCAGGGCCTTTGCACTGGCTGTTCTTCTGTCTACCATGCTCTTGCCCCAGCTAACGGCCTGGCTCACTCCCCTATCTCCTTCGAGTCTTTACTCAAAATTCCCTTTCCCAGCAAGGCCTTCCCCAGCCACCTCCCACCCCAGACATTTCATACTTGATTTCCCAGCTTTGTTTTTTCTCTGCAGCATTTATCAGTCTTACATACTCTGTTTTTTATCTTGTTTATCAGCTGTTCCTCCCGGCGGAATGTAATCACTATGAGGACATGGATTTTTATGTTTTGTTTACCACGATAGCCTAGCCTCTAGAACAGAGCATGGCACATAAATAAATATGTATTTATTGAATGAATGAAAGAGTGGATCCTTGCCATAGATGCCTTCTTGATTACCTGGGCCTGGAAGCTGGTTTCTAAGCACCTCCCATACAAATTGGAGCTGCCAGGAGAAATATGTTCCTTCTACACGCTCCCTTCCTGGTATGTGGGGACCTGGGAAAAGCAGAGATGCTGACTGATAGCTCTGCCTGGGAAGGGAGATGGGATCAGGTATTAGAAATAGGAAGGATGTCTCCACCCGTCTGCTCGCAGTGGCAGAGACTACAATCTGCCTGGCCAGCTGCCTGCTCCCAGAAACAGGACGTGTCCAGAGAGGAAGTGACTGCAGACATGGTGTGTGTGGGGGAAATGCCCTGTGCCTGAGACAGGACACTTGAGGCTAGTCTTTCTGGAGCCTTCCAAGGGTCCATTCTTGGGGGATGAGTCAAATCCGGTCCATAGTGCCACGGTGACTCAGTCCATACCTTGGGGAATCCACAGCCCATCAATAAGACAGAGTGAACAGGTGCTTCCTCCTGTGGGGCTCCCGGCCTAGGTGACTGAGGCTGCTCGTCCCAACCCCACAGCCAGCTCAGCAGGCTTGTGGGACTTAGCCCGCTTGGTACCGGCATCTTCCTGGGGATGATGTGGGTGAGGAAGTGGGCCCTTGGCAAAGCAGCAGGTGTGGGTGCTGGCTCTGCCACAGGAGGGAGGAATAACTGAGTGCTTCAGAGATGAAAAGAGCACCCGTGTTTAAGGAAAATACCATGGATCTGCAGGAAGCTTCAACGAGGTAGCTTTCTGGCAAGTTGTTTTACCAATCTTGCCTTCCTTGATATGAGGTCAGAGGTCAGACGGTCTAGGAGGCATTGCCAGGGGCTCGCCTAGGAAACCTGCTTTCTGCACCTGCCCCAGAAGACGGCAAGAAAGCAAACTTGGCTGGCTGAGCCCTGAGACCTCGTGCTTGGGCATCACAGCAGAGGGAACCTCCGGCTTTATGGAGGCTTTCGGCCTGAAGACCTCCGAGTTATGGTCCTAAGACCAAATGGCCAGGAGAGAGAGGGGAAACAAAACAAAACAGAACAAAAAAAAACAACAAACATTTCCTACAGACACTCCAGCGTAGCTCTGCCTTGGTGGGCTCTAAAATTTGGACTCTACATTTTGGGCAAAGGGCACTAAGATCATAAAACTCATAAAGGAAACTTTTGATGAAAGACAACTTGGCTGTTTAAGACCCATAAACAGTGTTCAACATGTAGATGGTCAGATGCATCAATTCAAGTTTCCAGAAGACCAGCAAAGGCTGAAACACTCTCCTACTCCTCTGTATTACCATAGCAATCTCCAGACAAGCTCTGGGCCTTATGTCTACCGTGAAATGCAGCAAGCAGTTCAAAGCTGGAAATGTTATTATGATCACTAAAGTTAGTATACTACAACCTGCAAACCAAAACAAGCCTCTCTAAACTTGTCTTTGATAAGAGGTTAAAGACAGCAGGAGGTGGCATTCCGGCAGGCTGCTTCTACTTATTTATTTCCAGAAAAGCATTCATTTTTTTTTCTTAATTGATATTTAGTACCTTTCATGTCAGTATGGATACATCTACACCCTTAAAGTGCATCCTTTAAGTGAAGAAACTAAGCAATCTTCCTGCATGAATGAGATAGAGTAATCCAGGAAAGACTTGGAGGTGGGTATGGCCAAGAGTGCCTGGGGCCCCAAAACAGGCATCTTTTCTGCTTCAACACCCCAGCAACAAGATGTCAGGATCCTCAGAGGAGCTGGGAACGAGAGGGTCCCCTAGAGAGGAGGCACCCTTGATGGGCAGGCCTGGGAGGGCAAAAGCAAGGGACTCCACCCATGGCTGTGAGCAGACACCACTCAGCAGTCAGCAAAGCCAGGAAACCAGGATAAACTCATGTTTAAACAATATGTCAGTAACACGTTCAAATAATAGGCTCCATACGTTTTAATTCAGCTTCCCAATGCCTTTTCAGGTGAAATATCACTAAATTGAGGGCAATGGGTCCAATGATTAATCTGGAAAATATACAATAAATACACTATTTTCGCCTTGTTTCCAGACTTTCTGGATATTATTGTACTTTTTTTTTTTTTTTT
>JAQZBX010050691.1:0-19587 GCA_029593785.1 Cabassous unicinctus | reverse complement strand
ATAAACTGTGAACGTTTGGCATGATTGGCTACTAGAAATCTTTTTTGAATAATTTCTCACTTCCTTAACTTCAATCCTGAACATAAAATAACAATCTTATGAAAAACAACCAATCTTTTTAGTGTAGGTTTTATAACACTGTCCATAGCAGCTTTCCTTGTAAATTAAGTGTTACTTTTTTAACCCTGGCCTTGAAAACTCAATCTAAATGTCATTAAAAAAATAATAATAGTAGCTTCAGTGGTTGGAATCTGTACTGTCTAGATCTTTAATGTCCTTTAGGTCTAAGTGTAAGAGTACTTTATGGGTTTACACTAAACTGGACACAGTTCTGACTGTAGCAAAATTGGATTATTGTAAAATGTAATGAAGATAATAAGGAAGGAAATATTTGAGACTTACTATTAAAGATTTTTGGGAGAAGCCAACAATTGAAAAAGGCATCTGGCCTTAGAATAATAGAATTTTCAAGCTGTAAAGGGCCTTAGAAATCATTGATTATACAGAGTTAATAAATGACATGATCACACACTAGTAAATGGTACAAACTGTCAATTGCCTTAGGCCTTATAATGGTGCTCTTCCCTCTATGCAACTGGCCCTTCACCTCTTGTTGTTTTTGGATCCCCTTGTGTAAATAAGGAAAGTAAATAATCTAGTCTTTAAAAAAAAAAAACTGCCTATTTTTGGTATATATTCAAACATATATAACAAACTTTTCATATAAACCATCAGGTTGAGAATCTCCAATTTACACTAATTCACAGATTCCATTTTGAGGATGAGAGAATAGTTTCCTTCTTCAAGATGCCCATGAAAGAACAGGACATTGTACGTTCAGTCTATTTTCAGTAAGACATACAGTCAAGGATGTTCAAGGACAACTTATTTTCTTGCATTAGAGAAAATAACACATGATCTTGGCAGTCAAAAGCACACATGTTCATGGGGATCGGGCAGTCTGTACTATAAATGAGCCAGAAATAAGATAATAGAGTTAGTTACTTGTGACCAGCCGTTAACATTTATCTTGGTATATTATCTTAAAATTCTACCAACAAAGATTTTGTAAGAAAAACAGTGGAGAAGAGCAGCATAACTTTCTAACAGATGATGAAAGAAAAAATTAGTTAAAAAGCAGTTGGAGATTGAAACATAACTTTGCAACTTAAATTTAAAAATGCTTTAATGAAAACTAACTATAAAGGAGGTCCCTAAATCAGAAATACAGCACATTGGGTAAAAGATGGCCAAACAATAAGAAATGATGAGCACTTTACATTAGGAAGAAAAAAGGCAAATTAATATAGGGAATAAAGAAAAATGAAAACTAAACAAATATTTAAAACTATAATTCAAGAAATTTTTTCCTAAAATTTTCAAAAATTTCAATCTATAACTTGAAAAGGCAAAATAGATACCAGGGAATATTCACCCAGAATGTTCAACACTAAAATATAATATACTAAAGTCATTGAATATTAGAGATAAAGAAGGAATCCTTTGGATAACCAGATGAAAAGAACAAGCCACTTATAAGGGAATAAATAAATCACATGGGCATTATACTTATCCACAGCAACATTCAATGTCAGGAAACAGTAGAGTAACACCTACAGGATATTCAAGAGAAGAAAGTATGAGTCCAGGGTTTCATATCCAGGCAAGTTTCCCATTTCATCTAAATATTTCAGGCAGTTTTGAATAGAGGAGAGCTCAAGGATGATCATTTACATGTGCTTTTCCTGCAGAAAGGAACACAAACTCACACAAAACAAGGGATAGCTAGGAAAATGTTACCAAAGAACTGGCTGTGCACATCAAATACATTTATTCAGATATAATAACATTATAGGAATGAGGGAGAACAGGGATAAAAAGCAAAAAGTAAAATAAGTATGTCTATTGCTTCATCTGTAATAGCTTAGAGCCAAAGGTCAACATTTCAAGCTGAAAAACAATATTTCAAACAGGAACATAAACATATTTAACAATTAAAATATAAATAATAAGAAAATTAATATACTTGATTAAAGCTGGGTGGAGTGGAAAAAGTAGCAGCCAATTTTGCTTATAATAAAGATAAACAGCTGTGGTACAAAGGATAAGCAGAATACCATTACCACAAAAAGGTAGAATTAGAATTAAAGGTAACTACTATAATTAAAATACAAATCTTCCCAGATATCAGAAAAACTCTTGTTGGAAAGATAGCGAAATTAAGGCTGCATAAATTACCCAGAAAATGTAACACTTGCCATGAATTTCATGAATTTTGCTATTTAGCCTTTCCATTTTCATTTCCTAGTATTTTAAAATTCCTGTTACATTTCCCCCCCCCCTTTTTTTTTTTTTAACTTTGTGTTATTTAGAATTGAGGGTTTTTGTTAATTTCCATATATTGGGGATTATTTTATTTATAATTTTGTAACTCAATTCTAACTTTTTTTGTGCTGTAATCAGAAAGCAAGTTCTGAAAAACTGTTTTTTAAAATTTGAGACCTGCTTTAAGGTAGACATTTTTTATGTGTTCCATACGTGCCTGAGGAGAGTGTATGGGCCATTTCCAACTGTTGGATCAAAGTACAATAAATTAGCCTTGTTAATTGTGCATGCAAGCTTTTTCTATTTTTTAATCTTTTCCTTCTAAAATGTCCATAATTGACAGAAGTGTGCCAAATCTCCCAAACTAATGTGATTTCATTAGTTTTCATAGATATCTCTCTTGATTTTCTTTATAGATATTGATATTATCTTAAAATTGTTAAATCTTTTTGATGGATCGAAGTTTTATCTTTTCTGTCTTAATGCTATATGTCTGAAGTCTATTTTGTCTCATAATAAGGCAATCCTTCTGCTCTCTTTGGCTTGGTGTATCTTATTCCATTTTTTATTTTCAAACTTTCCATGAGTATGTTTTTTGTTGTTTTGCTGGATTTTTTTTTTTGTTTTGTATGGTTCTTCTTTCTTAAGAATACAGGGGCTTTAGCTCTCTTTGATTCTGAGGATCTTATCCAAAGTTTATGACACTGTTGTGCAGTATTGTAGTTTAGTTTCTTCTTTAAATCTACACACAAGACATTATTATAATTTTATACAGAACATTTTTGCTTTTATATTTTCCATGTTTGTGATTTGACTACTCATTTTCTTAATGGTATCTTTCGGTTGGCAGAAATTTTTAATTTTGCTGAAGTTCAATTTATCATTTTTTTCTTTTGTAGTTCATGCTTTTTATCTCCAGTGTTTTCTCCTGGGAACTTAATTGTCCCACATTTTAGATTCAAATATAAAATTAATCTCAAATTAATATATCTATTATTGAGAACATATAGTTTGGATTTATCTTTCTCATCCATTCTTATTAATGTTGACTTTTAATGGGATGTTTATTTCATTAATATTTTATCTAACTATTGATCTGGTTGGATTTCTTTCTACTATTTTGGGATTTTTTTATTTGTTCCCTCTGAGTTTTGCTCCTCTTTTTCTTTTCCTGCCTTTTTAATTATTTTAATAACTTTGTATTTTTTAATAATTTCTCATTTTAAAATGGTTGCACTTGGGATAATGATACCCATCCTTAACTTTGCACAGTCTGATTAAGCTTAACATTGTATCATTTCATGTAAAATGTGGAAACCTTGCAACCATAAAAGTCCATTTACAACCTTCTTTTATGCTATATTTGTCATAGGTTTTATATCTACATATAAATGCAATAAGATGTCATACATTTACCTTTAAACTGTTCTATATATTTTAAAGACATTTAGAAGAAAAAGAAGTATTTATATTTTACAGATGTTGACTAATTCTGATGATGTTTGTTCCTTCCTGAAGATTCATGTTTTATCATTTCTATTCAGCTGAAAAATCTTCCCTCAGTATTTTTGGAATCTGCTGGTGATGAATTCTCTTAGTTTTCTGTGTCTAAGTGTGTTTTTATATTGTTTTCACTCTTGAAGAACATTTTTGCTGAGAATTCTGGGTTGACTTTTTTTTTTTCATTTCAGCATTTCACCATCAACTTGTTGCCACCATAGTTTCTGATGAAAAAATTGTGGTCATTTAAATCATTGTTTCTCTTTGGGTAATGTATTCTATTTTTTCCTAGTGTTTGCAACTTTTTCTCCTTATGTTTGATGTTCAGCAGTTTGATTATGATGTGTCCAGGCATGGATTTGATTTTCTTTTTTAAATCATTATCCTGCATAAGATTTATTGAACTTTTAAAACCTGTAATATATGTCTTTCAACAATATGCATATAGATTCTTGTATAGAATTCTAGTGTGACAGTTAAATCATGACCTTTCTTCTGGTTTCCATTGTTGCTATTGAGAAGTCTTATCAAGCTGTCTTTTCTCTTTGACTGTTCCTAGGATCTGTAATGATTCTGGAGAGTCTCTACAATGTATAAAGGTGGATTTCCTTGTATTTATTCTGCTCTCTATATATTGGGCTTCATAAATCTGAGAATTTATGCTTTTTTTATCAGTTCTGGAAAATTCTCATCCTTTATCTTCAGTTTTTTGTTTGTTTACAGTTTTGTGAAATATAACAAATGCAAAGATTTATGTAACTACCACCACATCCATGATACAGGACAGGTCCAAAACCTCCAAAAATTCCTTTACACTGCTCAATTTTAGTCAAATACACCCCCAACCCTAGTCCTTGGAAACCATCAATCCTTCCAGTTTTGCCTTTTCCAAAATTCCATTTTAGTGGAACCATATTTTATGTAACTTTTTTACCATGGCTACTTTCACTTATAATGCAGTTGAGAGCTATCCAAGTTATTGCATGTATAAATAATCCTTTTCATTTTTATTGCTGAGTTGTATTCTATTGTATATTGAATTGTAAAGAGCAAAGAATATATTGAATTACCAGTTGTTTACCCATTTATCCACTGAAGAACATTTGGGTTGTTTCCAGTTTGGGGCCATTATGAATATGGCTGCTATAAATATACTCATTTTGTGTGAATATACACTTCCATATTCTAGGGTAAATTCATAGAAGTGGGACTGCTGAATCTAATGGTATGTGTATGTTCAATTTTTTAAGAAACTGTCAAACCAATTCCCAGAGTGGCTTTACCATTTTGCTTTCTCATCAGTAATGTATGAGTGATCCAGCCTTAAGCTTTTATAAACATAATATTACAAGTTAAAAAGCAGTAATTATACTTCTTACTTGCTTTCTCTACACATGCCATTCTACTAAGTGCAGAAAGAACATACTAGACAGAAATTGTAGCCATTCTAATAAAGAATAAACCTGTTATAGATCTTTATTTTATCTTTGTCATTACAAAGGCTGCCATGATGCTCAACTCTCAATGGCACCATTCTCCTTCTAGTCTATTGAGTTGTGCACTGCTCATGTTAAGGAATGGGTCTTTAAAGAATGTACAAATAAGCACAGTCTTCTTGGGGATGTGTTTGTAATTTTCATTACCGTCCTATCACAGTATACCAACAAAGCAGATAAAATAATCAAAAATAGTTCTTAAAACTTATTTTAGTGGATTTAAAATGTATGCATGAAACACATTTGCACAGCAATATAAAGTTGTTTCCCAAAGTGTGTTTACTGAAAAATCAGTGCCAAATGATATTAATATGTTTAATTTGGGGTGTTCCGTGTGAGGGAGATTCTCTACTTAAATTAAGTTTGAAGGGAAGCAGGTGTGGCTCAATCGATACAGCCCCCGTTTACCATGTGTGAGGCCCCGGGTTCGCTTCCCGGGGCCTCCTTGTGAGCGCAGGCCGGCCCGCACAGCGCGGTGGGCTGAAGCAGCGGGACCTCACAGCAAGGGGGAGATAAGCAAACACGGAGAAAACACACAGCGAATGGACACAGCAAGCACAAGCAGCAAGGGGGGGATAAATAAATAAATAAATAAATCTTTAAAAAATAAAAATAAAAAAATAAATTAAGTTTGAAATAAAATAATTAAATAAATAAATAAAGATTTCTCTACTTCTTGTACTATTCAGAGATTTACATATATTATTATTAAAGAAAGCTAGTTAATGGCACATTTCCAGATTTTATTTTATCATTTTATCTTCGTAGGGATTTAACAGAAAATTTTGAACTTGTAAGGAAATCTCAGAGAACCATTAGAAGAAAACTCATAGGGGCATTCAGTCCAGGTGAACAGTTATTATCTGGCTCAATTAAGTGTAAACTATCTGAGAACGGTATTGCAAACTGAATGCAAAATATGGAGTACCTGGAGAAATAAATTGAGTTGCTTAGACCATTTTTATAAAAAAAGGATATGTGTAGATAACAGTATTGCATAACCGACCATAGTCAAGTGCCAAAAACAATTTACAGAATGATTAGCATCTTTGGTGTTTTAGTTTTTGATGATACTTCTATTGATATTTTCTATTTTCTTTAGGGTTTCTATAGAAGACATAATTCTATGACAAGAGATAATTCTTACTTAGAAAGACAAGGGTTTCCCTCCATGGAGTGTCTTGAGGTGTTAAGCCTAGTATGTTCAATTCAGGTGGCAGAGTTTTAAAAAGTGCTACAGAGTATAGCCGTGGGAGGCATTCACTCTTAACATACAACATCTCTAAAATCTTTCTTGTTGAAAAGTGAGATGATAGAAATATTTTAGATGTCTCCATGGATAATCTAATGCCTTCAACTGTGTATCCCTTCATGTGCTCTGGGTAAGAAAAAAGGGAAAAATATTTTACAGCTTTTTTGTCATGGGTTTGGTAGAGAGCAGAATAAAGATTTGATAATATTTGTGCCTATACAGAAAGTTGTCACTTCATATCATGTATTAGAGTAGTTGTTTCAGTATTACAAGATCCCTGAATTTTCTCTCTTTCTCTCTCTCTCTCATCACATCTCATTCTCTGTCTCTCTGTCTTTCTCTAGCTAATCATCATCATAATCTATCAATATCTCTATCTATTCTTTATCCTTACATATCTGGCCTTTTATTATGAAACATGATTTCTGAGGCAGAAAAATAGGGCAATGTATTGTTACACACTTAACACAAATCTCCCTTTTCCTCCAACCCTCCTTCTCTTTCTCTAGTTATTTCCCTATTTTTATGCACACACACACACACACTCTCACACACTTTTCATCTGATTAATACTGTTCCTGGATAGTCAGGTGTATTTTCCAAGGTTTATGGTATGTGATAAGACACTTGTTTAAGGAACTGAGCAAAACTGAATTTGTGTTATAGCTCCACTGAAAGTAAGTGATATAAAATGTGCTTGAAAATGGAGTTGAGGATTAAATTCATAAATATTCTTTTTAAGGGTAAGGGAGCATAGAGACATAACCATAGTCCCAGTTAATAGTTTTATAGGTCAAAACTAGCATGACTTACCCATTTCAACTCTGATGTTCCTAGAATAATATCAAACTCAAGAGCTTGTTTATTATTCGTTTTACTTCTTCCTTTGATTATTTAACACACCAGCTGCTGTAAAAAAGAATAACAATGAGAAAGAGAAAGAGAAAAATAAGAATGAGGATAAGCAGCATTTTTAAAGCACAACATGTCCTTCACAACAGATATTTAGTCTTTTCTGCCTACCTTTAAATTAAAATTTCATAATGAATATTAACCATTAGTATACTAACAATTTTTTAACAAAATATTTCTAATTAAATTATAATTAATAATAAGAAAATGTACCTTTAGCCAATAATATTTTCCTATGTTGAATTGTAAAGAATGAAGAATGTATTTCTCTCTAACACCAATATTTTGAAAAGAGAATTAAAATAGATGAACTAATGGTATGATCACCCAAACAATAAAAAAGAGAAAGCATAAATAATCAAAATTGGGAATGAAAAAAGGTGTGGTGATTTGAAGCTATATACCTTAGATAAACATGTTCTTAATTTAGTCCATCCCTGGGGATGTGAACAGATTGTAAGCAGGGCCTTTGATCGGTTCCTTCAGTTAATGTGAGTCCCACCTCAATCAAAATAGGCCTTAATCATATTACTGGAGTCCTTTATAAGAGAATGACATTCAGACAGAAAGAGAGATAAATACATGGAAGCAAGAAGATGAAATCAATGAAACCTGGAAGCGAAGGGAGAGACCAGTAGATGCCACCATATGCCTTGCCATGTGAAAATGGAGCCAAGGATTGCCAAGAGCTGGCTTTTCAGAATGAAAGTGTCACCTTGATGATGCCTTGATTTGGACATTTTCCCAGCCTTAAAACTGTGAGTGAATACATTTTCCATTATTTAACCCCACCCTTTTCATGGTATTTGCTTTGAACAGCCTAGCAAACTAAAACAAAGGGAAATCACTTCAAATCCAGCAGACATTTGACAAATAACAAGATAATATTATGAAAAACTTCATGTCATTAAGTTAGAGAACTGAGATAATATAGTAATTTCCCAGAAAAATAATTTATAGAAATTAACTAAAGAAGAAATATAAAATTGAATAATAACCTTATACCCATTCATATGAATAAAACCTCTTGCAAATTCAAAACAATTTTGTTAGCAAATTAAAATTCACATTCAAAGACTATATAAAGCCAATCTTTCCCAAACTGTATCAGAGAACAGCAATAATATTATATGCCTCCACTCATGTATGAAGCTATTAGAACCTTGGGCCAAACCTCCATCTAACTCCTGAGTTTTTTCTCTCAGCTAGGTCCAAACTCCAGCAGAGGAAAGTGTGATATTTATTGGTTCTCTCAATCCCCAACAACTGTGTTTTGGTCTTATTAATCTTACCTATTTTTTCTTTGTTTTCATGTCATCAATTCCTGTCCTATGTTAAGTATTTGCTTTACTTCTTATTCTTGTGCCTGTTATATCTTTTTTCAAAATTCTTGAGGTGTGTATTTAGCTCACTAATTTTGATATTTTCTTCTTTTTAAATACAAAATTTTAAATCTGTAGTTTACACGCATTTGTGGATTTAGCTGAAACCTTAAAATTAATATATGTAAGACTTTCATTATCATTTAATTCTTTAAAAATTGTTAACTTTCATTATGACATCTTCTTTGAGCTTTTAGGTACATTAAACTATGTTTTTTAATTTCCAAAACTATATGGCTGCTTTTTATCTTCTTTTTATTAATTTCTAACCATTT
Organism: Cabassous unicinctus; assembly: GCA_029593785.1. Lineage (NCBI taxonomy): Eukaryota > Metazoa > Chordata > Mammalia > Cingulata > Chlamyphoridae > Cabassous > Cabassous unicinctus. The sequence goes on along the minus strand of JAQZBX010050691.1, from coordinate 10,445 downwards.
CTTTATGCTCATAGAATGGTGCTCTATTGTACTGAATCTGGTATTTATTAAGATATGCTTTGTGTTAAAACTAAATAAATTTCAACAGACAACATTATCTTTTCCTAAAAACTGAGGATTCTCTTCTTAATATTTGTCATCTCTGGTCTATCAATTAATTATAAAAATTGTGCTAAAACTTTGCCCTGTGATTTTAAACAGATCAATAACTCATTTCAAGTCTCTCAGTTTTGCTTGCTAGACTTAAGGCTATATATTTTGGTGCTTAAAAATTAGAATTATTATGCAGAAGAATTATTAGAGTAATTATATATTAGAATTGTTATATATTCTTGATGAATTTTCCTTTTATTCATTTGTAGCATAACAGTAAAGCAAAATTTATCTTTAGTCAAAAATTTTTCCTGTTCTTTGCAAACAGAATCTGAGATTTAGAGGGGTCAGCAAAATGCTCTACTAAAGTCTTTATTTCCTAGCACCCACTTGCAGGTAATATCCTATGGCATTATTCTAGTTAAGGAGATATAAATGGATGTGGGGCAAACTCTCCTCTACTGTGCCTTTTCTCCTTCATTTTCCAATATATTGTGGACAAAATGCAGTACTCCTGGAACCAGTAAGTGACAAAAGTAAGGAAGGCTGAATGGAAAACAGTAAGACCCTGGAGCTAAAGGGCTTACTATCTCTGCAGAACCACTTTTTTCTTGTTTCTCTCTAAGGTTTTGTTTGTTTTTGTTTTTGGCTTTATGTTTGATTTCATATTAAAATATACTTGCTTTGTTTTGGTTTGCAATCATGAAATCATGTTTTTTGACTTTTGACCTTTCCTTGTGTTTTTATTTTATTTTATTTTATTTTATTTTAAGTATACTTTGTTTCAACTTCAAAAAATAAAATAACAGACAAAAGGCAGCTTAACTAGATATGAAAGCATTACATTGAAACATTATGGCTATGCTTATGCAAGTCTCAGCAGGATCTCATAACTGCCATAGTAAACAATGCTTCAAATAATGGGGCTCCTGAGGACTCTAGAGATACCCAGAAACTATAAGCAGGGCACACAGTTCAGGAATTTGGCCACTGCCATGGGCCTTACTTTGGAATTTATGCTCCCCAGTGTAACAGAATTAGACTCATTTATAGGTTCTCTACAAATGACTCTTCTGCTCCTTTTCCTTGAACCCATAATTAGCACTATACTTGATAAATGTATGTCCCAGAGACTTAAATCTTTGGCCTGTGCATGTGCCGGTTGAGTCCTGAATTTCAGCAGAGTTGCAGCACCTACTCTCCAGTTCACTGGATTCACCCATGGCAACTAACAGGACATGTTGATGGACAATGCCCGACCCAAGGAACAGAGAGTGTTTGCAATGCAATCAAGACAAAAAACAACAACAACCAAAAAAAATCGTTATGTCCAAGCACATTTATCACATTTAATCCCAAAACAAACTCAATTGTTTCTCCAGTGTTCAGAAAGATACAGATTGGTTATACTGCATGACCAAGGTCTCCTTGTTAATGAAGAAAATGAGAAAAAAGATGCTTAATCATATTTATAACTCATAAAACTAAATCCCATATTCTTTTCTTTGTGACCTTTAGCATTGATATAGTAACTTATTTGCCTTTGCTACAAAATATTACAATATTACTAAGTGTATCTCATAGACGTCATTATTGGTCTGACCTAGAGGAAACTCCCATGCATGATGCTTGATGATTTTTCTCCATTTGCTTGTTGGATGGCACTGCCCAAGGCATCCATGGAAATAATATGTTAAAGATGAAATTGAAGTATGAGATTACCAGTTCCTTCACATTCTCATCAACTCTTGGTATTGTTAGTCTTTATAATTTATGAATTCTGATAGATGTAAAGTAGTATCTTATTGTGATTCTAATTTCATTTCCCTGATGATTGATGATATTGTGCACCTTGTATTTTTGGCTATTGGTGAATCTTCTTTTGTGAAGTGCCTTTTAAGTCTTTTATCCGTTTTAATTGGGTGATTTTTATTATTATTGCTCAGTTATAAGGGTTTTATATTCTCTGGATAATGGCCCTCTGTCAGATATATGGATTGTAAAACTTTTCTCCAAGTGTGTGGCCCACCTTTTCACTTATTTAATATTGTTTTTCAGAGAGCAGAATTTTAAAATTGTATTGAAGTGCAATTTCTCAGTTTTTTTCTTTTGGCCAATACTTCTTGTGCCTTGTCTGAGAAATTTTTGTTTATCCCAAGATCACAAAGATTTTCCTCCTGTATTTTTTCTCCTTTGGCTCTCATGTTCAGGTCTATGACTCACATCAAATTTAATTTGTATAAGATGTGAGGTAGTGGTTCAATTTTTTCTTTTTTTCAATCTGTCATTCCAACACCATTTTGTGACAAGATTCTTATTTTCCCATTAAATTATATTGATGTTTTTGTCTAAAATCTACTCATTATACATATGAGTCCATTTCTAGATTGATTTTTTTAAATTTTTGTCTCTTTTCTATGTTTATGCCAATAGCATCCTCGTCTAGTTTACAGTACGCCTTGAAATCACATAGATTCCTATAATACTGGCCTTCTTTTAAAAATTGTTTTGGCTATTTCAGGTTGTTTTACTTTCCCAGTGAATGTTAGAATAACCTGTCAATTTCTACTGAAAAAACAAAAAAAAGGCTGCTTGGATTTTGTTTAACTTGTGTTGATCTATGTAACAGTTTGAGGACAATGGACATCATCAATATTATGTCTTCCAATTCATGAATATGGCATGCCTCTCATTCTGTTTAGGTCTTCATTAAATTACTTAAGCAATTCTTTGAGGTTCCACCCTTTCATTACATTTGCATATATATATAATGTTTCTGAGACTATTGTAGTGTTGTTGTTTTTGTTGTTGTTTTTCATTTGTTTTGTTTGTTGTTTGTTTTTCTTTTTTTAGGAGGCACTGGGAACTGAACCTGGGACCTCCCATGTGGGAGGTGGGTGCTCAACCCCTTGAGCCACATCTGCTCCCAATTGTAGTCTTTTTTATTTCATTTTACAATTTTTTGTTGACATGTAGAAATACAATTGATTTGTGTATATTGACCTTATATTTGAGAATTTGCTAAAATCATTTATTAATTTTGATAGTTTTTGCAGATTCCTTAGGACTTTAATGTAGACAATACATCATTTGGGAATAAAGTTGTTGTTGTTGCTGTTTTTACAGTTTGAATGCTCTTTATTTCTTTTTCTTGCCTTATTACCTTGTAATACGTATTTCTTTTTCTTGTCATTGCATTGTGAGATATTCATACACTATTGAATAGAAGGAGTGAGATCAAGCAATTTTAAGAGGATAATATTCAGCTTTTCACTATTAAATATGAGATCAGGTGTAGTTTGTTGAAGATGTTCTTGTCAGGTTGAGGAAATTTCCTTCTGTTCCTAGTTTGTTGAAAAATATTATCATGAATGGCTATTGAATTTTGTCAAATTATTTTTGAGTATCTATTGAAATCTTCATGTGACTGTTTTCCTTTATTCTTTCAGGGTGGTGGATTACATTTATTCATTTCTGAATGTTCAATCCACCTTACACTGCTGGGATAAAATCCACTTGCACATGATGTGTTGCTGGTTTCATTTGCTATTACTTTGTTTAGAATTTCTACATCATATTAATATTAATATTGGCCTCATATTGGAATCAAGATTATGCTTGTCTAATCAAGGTTATGTGATGGGAAATGTATTAGTCAGTCAAAAGGGATGCTGATGCAAAGTACCAGAAATCTGTTGGCTTTTATAAAGGGTATTTATTTGGGGTAGAAGCTTACAGTTACAATGCCTGAAAGAGTCCAACGCAAAGTAGCATGGAGTACTTTCTCACCCAAAGTCTGTTGCCACGTGTTGACGCAAGATGGTGGGCGATGTCTGCAAGGGTTCAGCCTTCCTCCTTCCTCTTAAGGCTCTGTGGTCCCAGCTTCTTCCCATCTCAGCTGTAGGCTGGCATAGGTCTCTCTCCCTCGGGGCTTGTTTTTTTCCGGGCTCAGCTGTTCTGTTCTCTTCACAAGGTCAGCTGCAAACTGTCAGGCTCATCTCTCTTCCCAGGGCCACGGAATCCTCTGTGTATCTTCTCTGTGTATCTACTTCCATGTTCTTGATTGAGTGTCTGTTTATATAGCCCATCAAGGGGGCAGAGACTCAACCCTGCATGGCCTAATGATATAGTTGAATCAAAGCTCTAATCTTGATTTAATAAAGTAAAAGTGAAACCTCTGTATTTTTTCAATCAAAGGGGCTTCACACCCAGAGGAACAGACCAGTTTACAAACATAATCAATATGTCTTTTTGGAATTCATAAATAATATCAAATTGCCACAAGAAGCATTCTATCCTCCTCCATTCTCTGAAAGAATATGTCCAGGATTGTTATTATTTCTTCTTCAAATGTTTGAGAGAATTCGCAAGTAAAGTTACCTGGACTGAAGTTGGAAGTTTCTCATTAAGTATGCTATTTCTTTGATAGATATAGGGATATTCACATTTTCCATTTTTTAATACTTTTTGTAAGTGATATTTTCAAAGAATTTTCCATTTTCTTTATGTTATGGAACCTGGAAACAATTTTATAATCCATAATATTATTTTATATTGTAGAATACAGAAACACTTTAATAATAATTGTTCATAAAATTTCCTTCTCATATTTAAAAAGACTATAGGATCTGGGAACTTTATGGGTGGGAAGCAAAGAAGCATTCCAGATAAAGTTAAAAGGAAACTGCCGTCTCTGGTAGTGATTACTAATAAGAAGAAGGTCCAACAGCTAGAAGACATATTTGGATAATAGAGGCAACATGTGCCTCACTTAGGGGTCCTCATGTTCCCCTTAGTAAAGATGACCCAAAAAGTGGACACCTTTGAATGGGGTCCCTAACAACAACAACTTTTAGAAACTGTTCAACATGCAGCAGTGCAGGTGCTGTCTTTAGAGCTGAAGGAACCCACTAGCTCCATGAAACTACAAGTCTCTGCAACTCCCACCCATGCAGACTAGAGTCTATGGTAAAAAGAGAATGCCACTGGAATGCACTGGCCCCTAAGATTTTGGACATGAAAACTACCCAAGGTAGCTGCTAGTTATAACCTCTTTGAGTGACAGCTTCTAGCCTGTTATTGGGCTCTGGTGAGACTGAATGCTTAACAACTGATGAGCTTCATTTGACTTCAATCATCCATTCTCATGTGTGTACTTATAGATCTTACTAATAAAATAGGAGAGCTCCAACAAAGCTCCATAATTAAATGTAAATGAGATATTCAAGACCAAGCTTGGCCAGAGCCACAAAGATTCAGCTGACTCCATGAACAAATAGTTTATTAACTGGAGAGGTCTGAGCAGCCCATAGGGGATACTCTTGCTCCTCCCTTAACCAAGTGAAGCCTGTGGTTCAAGGACATTCCAGCTGATGGTATGACTTGGTTCATGGATGGATCTGCAAAGTTTAAGCTAATGGAGTTCATTGAGCTGCTGTGACCATCTATCCCAAGGAAAGCCACCTTCTGACTGAGACTGGATGAGGGTGATCTGCACAATAGTGCAAAGTTCATGAAGTGGTGATGGCTGTGCGGGTAACTCCTACAACTGTTCCTGCAACATATTTACAGACTCATAAACCATTACAAATAGGCTTGCTATATGGCCCAATGACTGGCAAATCAATGATTAAAACATTAGAGGCACTCCTGTATGGAGACAGGGGCTATGGCAAGAGATTGTGAGCTGGGAAGGAAATCTATTCATCACCCATGTCAATGGGCCATTTGAAGTGGAACATGAATTGAATTCCTATGCTGACCGAGCATGCACCCAACAAGTCACCGTAGCTGATCATTGAGTCCACCACAAAACATGACACAGAAGTCCCCCTGAGATGCAAAATTGGGCCAAGTCATGAGGACTCACCATAGAAGAAACAGAGGCCAATGACACAGCAGAGTTGCATGACTCTTGTCAATGAGCCCTGATCATAAAATGTGGCAAGCTGGGCCACCTCAGTCAGTGCCTGAGCCCTGCACAAAGATGGCAACTTGACCACATTGTAATATTAACTTCATGTCATGGGTTCAGATGGTGTCTCATCTCTGTGGACACATACTCTGGCTGTGGAACAACAATCCTTATACATCATGTATCTGTATACTCAAATGGACTCCAATCATATTAAAGTACTTCATGTGCAGCACAAGCAAAAATGGGTACAATTCCATGGCATCAGATGAACCCCCCCATATTACAAATGCAGTGATAGAAAGCTGGAAATGATGTCTTAAACAACAGCTGTACAAAGGGCATCAAGATGGACTCCTCATGGGGTAGTATCCCTGTTTAATGAAGGCCATATAAGCATTAAACAATGCACTCCAATGGGAGGGAAACATGGCATTCCATTGCATATTGCGAAATATGCATACGGTGACTTGGGGGTTGGAGGACCAGGTAGACATCTGATTATACTGTTCCTGTATAATCCCAGTCTCTCAGTATACCCAAGTGTTCTTTTTCTTTTTTCCATGGGAACATACCCCTTGGAGGGGAGGGTCTGTGGATTAGGCAGTGGTAATGCCACCAGTAGAGCTCCCCAACTCAAACTTAGAGGCAATGCTACACTCTGGCACCTCCCTCCTATGGGATCTTGTGGGATTGGTGGAGGACGCGACAAAATACCAAGGAACTAGAGTTTCCCTGGTCACACCCAGGACTTCCAGCACCCTGATTCAGGTGGGTAACCTTATCAGGTATGTTACATTTATACAGAACTTGACTTCCCTTCCTCAATTTGAAAGATTTGGGTCAAGCAACAGGGGATAAATGTGTCCCCATTGAGCTTGTAGCCTCAAGGCTTGAACAGATAGCCTGGGTCAAGTTACCTGGGCAGCCCTCCCTTCAAATAATAGGGCAGGAGCTTCTCTGGCATCAGGAAGTATGAAGAGCAGGTGGGGATGGAGTAGCTAAACCAACCTCTCTCTCTCTTGACCCCCTAGAGTCCTGGTAGTGCCTAGATTGACAACACCCCAGTAAAGGGTAGCATGGCAGTGGCAACATGAGGCAACCTAAAGCAATGTTGGATCTGCCACCTCAGAATACAGCCTATCTGCATGAATGTCCATTGTGGCAACCTGACTGACAAAAAATCACACCAATCACCCTCAAGCAATCAGTGGTTCAAATTGCCAGGCAAATCCCCTGATGTGTGTTCAGCCGCACAAATCCTGTCCTGGTGTTCCTGTTTCAGTATTACTTATTACCTGAATGGAAGGGATTCTTGCATGGGAACCAGGACCACTGACTCATACTGGCATTTTGGTCAAGGGGGTTCCTGCAACTACTCACAGCCACTTCAGAGCAAACTTTGGCTGAACAGAATTTTTACCTGGACTAGTAGACATTATAATAAAAAATCTCTGGTGGGTGTCACATGTGCCCTGCCAGGCTATGTTTTCCTTTGTGGTGATAGACTGCCTTCCACCAGGAAAGGGTTCTTGCTACTTTGGGACGGTCCTTCAACAGTGCTTGCCTATCATAGGGTGATATTAACCCTTCCTGGTAGGGCAATCAAACAGCTGGTTCTATTCTGGAGTTGGGGTGCTCATCCTGGGAATAAGTGTGCATGCCCTATAACTTGTCTCTGACCATGGTGAAAATAGCTAATGCTACCACCCGAGCAATTCAAGACCAACAGGATTCATTAAATTCTTTAGCAGAACAAGGGGGTGTCTGTGTTACTACCCATGTATCATGCTGTGTGTACATAAACAGTCCAAGGAAGGGTGAAACAGAACTGAAGAGATACATGCTCAAGTGGGATGACTATTGGCTGAAAAGTCGCAGTTCCGCTTGAACTCTCTCTGATTCTTTAGCTGGCTTGACCCCAGCACCATTTTCTTGGTTGAAAATGTGCTTTCAGAGAGGTCTGGAGTTCTCCTAATGGCCCTGGTTAAATATTCTGTCAACCTGGTGGGGAAACTCTGCAAATGAATCACTGCCATCCAGATTAATCATGAACCAGATTGGACCCATCTCCATTTTCAAATTTGAGGCAGATGCTGGTCCTACTGAATGTGGCATGTTATTGTGTTGTCCTTTCTGGCAGTCCAGTGAGGTTCAGATGGGTGGACTTTTAGAGAAGCAGCCATTGCACAACTTGCAGTCCCTCTTTGGGCTTGCCCAATCGGAACACTAGGCCTAGAACATCCCCTTATTCAGAGTCTGGGCAGTGAGCTTGTGGTTGGCCTAGATTCTTCTTCCATTAGGTTTCTCCTCCCCGGTTCTGAGCACCCAATGAACTTTTTGTCTTGTGCATCATATGGCACCTGGCCAATCCTAGTTCCTGGCAGGTAGAGAATGGGGTCTTCCCACTGGAGCACAAGAGGGGTGAGTGCAGTCCATTGCCCTATGTTAGCTTGTCAGAAGGGACCTACTGTCCATAGGGAACCAAAACTCACCACTGAAGCTGACTCTATTCTGTCTCTTCTCTGTGTGAGTAAAAGCATTGCTCCAAAACATGCTGTGTGTTTTCTGTTCTTTGGTGACTGCAATTCCACAGTACCATGAGGTGGGCACAGTACGATGGGGTGGCAGAAGTGTTTGGACTCCTATTCTTGGTCTCTGGCATATCTTTGCCATTCTCCTTGTCGTGGACCTTCCCCCTTGGTGGTAGCCTAGAACCCTTGCTCCACAATCTATTTTAAAGATTATGTTTTCTGCATGAATTGTCTCTTGATCATTATGAAATTTCTTCCTCTATCTCTTGTATACTCCTTGTCTTGAATTTTATTTTGTTGATATTGATGTTTGCATAGTACATGTTTTTCATTCTTTTACTATCAAAGCATTTGTGCCATTACATTGAAAGTGCATCCCGTGTCTTGCTTTTACATTTAAATCCAGTCTCACTTTCTCTGCCTTGCAATTGAAGTATTTATTTATTAATATTTACCGTAATTTTGAATATGATAGGATGCACATCTTGCTCTTTGTTTTCTATTTGTCCTTCATTTTTTGCTCCTTTCTTTCCTTCTTTTAGTTTTCAATTTATTTCCTTTATTGTTCTCTAAGCTGTACTTTTCTTATTGTATTTTTAGTGATTGCTTTAGGGATAACACACAGTCTCTAACTTATCAAATTATATTTAGAATACCATATCATACCTTACATGTAAGTGCTTACTTCCCTTTTACCACCTCTGCTCTTAGAACTCTTCTTTTCTTATCTTTTACTTGCACATACATTATAAATCCCATCTTGTAATGTAAAATTTTGCTTTAAATAGTGAGTTGTCCTTTAAGAAAAAAATAAGAATAAAATAGAGTAATTTATGTTTTCCAACTTTATCTTGATTACTTTCTATAGATCTAATTTTCTTTGTTGCATGATTTGTCTTCAATCTGAGAATACCTTTTAGTATTTCTGTTATGCAAATCATCTGGTGATAAATTTTCTCAGTTTCGGTGATCTGAAATGTCCTTTTAAACTTCTTGAAGTACGTTTTCATTGGGCATTGAATTCTGTGTTAACAGTTTTTTCTTGTTGTTGTTTGTTTGTTTTTTCAATTCTGTCAATACTCTAAAGAGGTATTTCTATTCTCTTCTTTTCTGGCCTCCATTGTATTTTGATGAAAAGTCAGCCACAATTCATAAAGTTTACCTGCTTTGAAGTTTTTTATTTTCTTGTTTAAATTTATTTTGGGGGAGGGATTTGTTTTCATCAGTTTATGATGTTACTTTGTGTTTATTCCAAATGGGGATAACTAAGGTTCTTATATTTGTAAGTCAATGTTTTTCATCAACTTTAGGAAATTTTCTGCCTTTATTTCTTCAAATTCTTTTCTACCACATTCTCATTCACTTCATTTTCTGGAATTCCAATTATACACATATTAGACAATTTGATATGTTCCCACAGGTCCATGAGATTCTGTTCATTCCACTTCAATATGTTTTCTTTTGTTCTTCAGATGGCATAATATCTACTCTTATATTTTTGAAGTTTATTGAATCAGATTTTATATCACTTTCAATTAGTTATTTAGATCATCCAGTGATTTTTTTCATTTTGGTTATTGTATCTCTCAGTTCTAGGATTTGTAATTGTTTTTTTAATAGTTTCCTTTTCTCTGTTTTGATTCCTTTCCTATTCACTAAGATCATATGTTTCTTTAATTCCTTACACATATTTCATTTCATTCTTTGAATACGTTAATACTAGCTGCTTTAAAGCCTTTTCTGCTAAATTCAACTCCTGGGCCATCTCAGTTCATTTCTATAAACTGTTTTCCAACTTGACTATTGGTAACATTTTGTTTCTTTGCAAATCAGGTAGTATTTTATTGCATACTGAACATTTTAGATAATATGATATTAAGTCTCTGGATTCTTTTTTTTTTTTT